>JAAGNO010001373.1:97866-139907 GCA_033439905.1 Ceryle rudis | reverse complement strand
TTCATCCATCTTGCAGTCTCACAGTCTTCTACTTCAATATGAATGTATATATATGTTTGTATTATCTCCAGCAGTTGTAGTACATTCATGTTAAATCCACTCTCTTTAGTTCCCCTCTAACTGTATATGTTTAATTATAATTATAAACAGCACTGTTAAGAAAATAGTTCTTTTCCAATGAAAAAATAATTTTTATGTGACCAAAACTGATGAATATTTCTACATACTATTTTTAGAACCTGGTTGCTTCTCCTTGATGTAACCTTGAGTCTGAATTTCCATGGTTTATATTATTTAGTTTGGATATAACAGCCCTATAATTTCTTTCCTGTTTAGCACTTGATATATGGTCTCAAAATTAATCCCATCTTAGAAAAGCTTTTTGTCTTAGAATATCTGCAAATAAATCACTGTATTCTTAGATAATGGAAATTGTTGGTGATTAAATTCAATTTGATAGGCTATGAGTGAAATTTCTCTGACTAGTTATCAACAGTATCTTGATTTTAGGTTTGGCTTTATCATTATATCTCCTATGTTTACAGCTGTCTGTACTTTCCTTCAGCAGTTCTCCGTATTTCATTTTGTAGATTGTTTTCTGCAGGCTCATGAATATATGGGTATTTGGCAGTGATTTTATAACCTATTATCAGAACTGAAAATTATAGTGATCCCATTTGTGTTATTATAGGTTAAGAATGTGTCAGATTTTCCATTTTAAGCTATACTGTAAAGAATCTACAACTGGTCTCATTACTGCCAAATATTTCTGTAAAATTTTCAATGATAATGTTATTTATTAATTTGAATTTTTTCTCAGGACTTCTGTCAATGAGTGTGAGGAGATAGCTTCTCCTGAAATTCAAATAAAAATAAATAATTCTTGAATTTCCTGTCTCTTTATTCAGTGACCACATTTTAGCCAAAAAAAAGTTACATGGGTCTCTTTTTAAGGACCTGTAGTATTAATGCAGTAGTGGATAGAGGGATTACTTGAGAATGAGTGGAATTATTTTCTTTCACTGGAAACATAATATGTTCCTTCAAGACAGTGCCAAGATTTTTCTGCCAGAAGAAGAAAAGAATGGATAAAAGAATCAGCTCTCTACTCTGATCAGACAACGTTATTTATTTTTAAACATATTATCATCCAAAATAAAATAGATCTTCTCACACTCCGCAGCATCATCACAATGAGGCAACTGTAGATGTGAAAATCAGAAAATGCTCTGCTAGACCTGCCAGTAGGAGAAGAAACCTGAAAAGAAACCAAGGTGATATTGGCCGGGAGACACACTAATACCAGCTGCTTCCTTGATACTTCACACAGACACGACTAAAAGCTAAGATACTCACTCTGTGGCCCATTACAACATCTCCAAGTGTTGCATGCAACAGATCCTACACTCTTTTCTTTTTGCATAGAGGAAGATGAAAAAAAAAAAAGTATGAACGTATTAAAATTTGGCCCTCCAGCTTCTTAAACCTATTGGTGAAATGACACACAGTGCACACAAAGCCATCCTGGAAAACAGCAGACTGGGTAACTGCCAGTAACTCTCATCACTCAAATTTTAGCTGTTCTTAACTTTCAGATCATTGTTCTGCCCAAGATAGCATAACCTAATTTGCTTTAATTTTCAGCTGCCTAAGCTACCACCACCTGACCTTTAGCAAAGAGTATAACTCAGGTTTCCAGGGGAGCTGGGAAGTTATAGCACCCTTGGAGAGCTGTGGGACAGGTCAGCTTGTTATGATTTGGTAAGCTCATCCCTGAACACTTTGCCCTGACTCACTCTAGGTTTTGAGGATATCAGAGGTGATCTCAAACATAGAGAGGCATCTAGTTGCCAAAAAGCTTTGACAGGTCTTCATCATGTCTGTTTACAAATGTGAGATTGCAACATATTGATGCAAGACGTAAATGCCATGGAAACGAGTTGTGCTGTAGGATGGAAGAGTGCTATAGAAAAAGTACCATAAGAAGAAAGAGAGACTTCCAGCTTCATTCTGGTGATGCAGACCTCTTGGGTCTGTAAATAAATCAGAAATCTTGTGAGAATAGTTCTGACTCTGAGTCTCTCTGTGCTTTCATTTCTGCTAATGTATGGAAATCCTACAAAACGGGATTTTGTCTCCTGATATTTGGACATTTCAAGTTCTGGTCCTGCTTAGTGAGAAAGATTTCTTGCTGAGCTGGGTTTTTTGCCAGTTAGTTTACATAAAATGCTGAGGATTAGAAGAACTCAGCTCTTGACATTCTTAGCTCATATATTTTTTGTAATTATGTGATATCACATGCCAGTTTTTCCACTATGAAATAAATTCTGCTGTCATTCTTTCTCATTGACTGTAACCAAAGGCAATGAGCATAAACACTGGAAGCACGGTCTCACCTTCAGTGAATTTTTTCCAAACCTCAATACAGCATGTCTGACATGAACGCATATGGAACATCTCTTGCCTTTGAACTAAAACCTATGATGAGAGGTCCTTCAGAAATGCAGATGGCAAAGCTGCCAGCAATATGAATGAGAGCTGGAAGTAAAGAATGAGAAAACTTTATAACCTCTCTCCTCTGTGTTCCAAGGTGATTCTCTGGCTGTAGTGCCAGATCCTTAGCATCAAAGGTGGGTGGCAAAGATTAGAAATGACCTTAAGTATTTGTATAAAAAACTGGACAAGGCAAAAAATCCCTGTCTAAAAGGGCACTGCCTTGTAGATCCTAATTCATACCTGCAGTCCCTCTGAAGTCACTGAGTGAGCTCACATTGCCTAAAACACAACCATGCAATCAAGGACAAGCTAGGGAACTTCTCCAACAAGTGAGCCATGCTTTAGACAGGGAAGAGGATTCAGTGGTGGGCTGGCACCACAACACACTTTGTCAAAAGCTGGCTGAACACGAGAGCCATGGAGGACCTTGCCTGGGGTGTGTATTAAGTTGTCTCTATCCTACAAAGTCAGCACTGACTCACTGGTTTCCCGCTGAGCAAACTAAAATCCCTGAACCCAGTGCACAGACCCACAGACAGCATTGCTTGCCCTCCCTGGGCAAAGAGCTCACTCTGAATAAAGCATTGTAGACAAAGGAGTCATTTTTTTGCCTACAAACTTTACATTGGAAACCCTTGTGGGTGTGACCCAAGCTAAACAGAAAGAGTTCATAAGCTTTTGGGGGTAGCATATTCCATATTTTCCCTGCAGTTTATTGGCAAATTAATTCTAATGCATTCAAATTACATCATGAAGTGTAACGTAGAAATATTTCGTGAAGGTTACCTTAATAGAGTGTGAAAACCCTATGAACGGTAATTCAGAGGGAACTGCTTGGCCCATCTCCTATTTACTTGGAAACATTACTGCCTTAAAAAGCCCTTAAATATATTACTTGTTTTTATGGCTCAAAAACCTTTAATTTGAAGACTTTTATGACTCCCTTACAATACACATCGATTTAAAAAATGTTTTAAACTAAAACGGATCATTTACTGCCAACCGTGCTTCAGGCATATCATTGATTAGTCCAAGTGTGATAAAACAACCTTGTTTTTATTCATACTTTAAGAGAATAATAAAACCTGCATACTTGGAAATACTGAAGCAATATCTTGGCCCAGAGCTATTTAAGTATGAATTATTCACATCTAGGTTTTTTTTTTCTTTTAAATTCATGAAGCCCCAGAATGGTTTTATAAAGTGTATCAGTGAAACCGTGTTTCTAATTGTTAAGGGGAGTGGGGGGAGTGGATTAGAATGCATCATATATGTAAAGGGGTCATTTTTTATTTGCCTTCTTTTGTAAGCCACTGTGAATCTCCTTGGATATTAATTATTCAATACTCATACTATATTTTAATTTGTGTCCCACTGAGAGAGAATATAGAGATAATTTTGTTTAAATAACATTTGCAAACAAACTTTTTCTCACATTCTGTAACACTGGAACTGCCTAAATATTCCCATTTAGGGACCTCACACACAACTGACTGGGACCCCATTGCCCAGAACTGGTCTGGACTAATGAAAGGAAATTCTAGAAATAAAGAATGTTTTTTATCTTCAGCAGAAAAGGCTCATCTGACAGTGATAGGGTGTTTATCTGGACATTACACTGCTGTGAGTAGGACTTCTTCCTTAACTGCTGCAAAATGTCACAGCCAGAAATATCTTTTGTAAGCAAAAAAACCAAAACATTAATCCTACTTTTGAAATTCTTCCATCCTGTGTAACCTAATGATGCTTTATGAGTACACAATGATCTGAACCAAGACAGCGGAAAGAATGAGACTAAGATAAATCTTTTTCTTGTTCCGTCACTGAATTTCAGTAGGACCTTAGCAAGTCACTTCACCTCAGTGCATCTCCCGTCTCTACACATACACACACAAGGCTTTGGTTTATTTGGAACATAAACTCTTCATTCTAGAAACCACTTTTCTATGTATTTGTATACTACTCAGTATATCCTTGGTAAATATTGAATTAGTAAGGATTCTATTTTTTTCTTAACCAATCACCAAAAACTGTAGGGCCTTGAAGGCACCCTACACATCATCTAACCCAGTAAAACAGTTCAGAGCACGTCCAGCTAGATCAGCCTAAAAGGAACTTGTTGAGGTTTGCATATTTCCAGAGATGGAGTTTCCAAAACCTCTCTAGATTTGTGCCTCTGAGTGATGAACACCATGGTGAAAACCTTTCTCTTTTTATCTAATCAGAATCTTTCCTGTTTCAAGTTGTGTCCGTTGCCACAGAACTCCAAGAAGAGTGTTGGTTTGTCCTCTCTGCACTCTCATATAGGTGGCTGGACACAGCAGTAAGATCTGTTCTTGCCTTCTCTGTTCTCTAGCTCCTTGACTATCCTGGGACTCCCCATTCATTCAGGTATGTACATGCCTTTCTCCTACAGGGGATCTCAAAACTACACAAAACTACAGATCCTACTTCACATGTAAAATGTTTTCAAAATCTTCTGATGGTTTTTACCTGTAGGTTTTTATCTCCTTTAAAGATATTTGTAATCAGTAGCTCAGAACTGAGTACAACTACCATAGCTGTACACCAAGAATGATGCTGTAATGTGTCTACTATACCCATAGGTAAAATCCTAATGCACCAAGTCCTCAGTAGTAAGACAGAGGAAGCAGAACGATTATGAGTTACAGGAAGAAGGGACAAGCAGCAGAAATAAGCAATGGCTTTAGATTCAGATTGTCTCTACCAACTTGAAAGGAACACCTCCAAAACACAGATAAGATGGTCCTGGATGGAAACCCCAAATTAAGAAGAATTGACAGATGCTCAAAAAAATGAGCATTTTCTATGCCACTAACGACAAAGTGCCACCATATACCATCCTGTCTTACAAATAATAACATTTCAGACAAAAGTATATCATGGAACAGCATTAGCAGACTATGTGGAGCTTCAAATGAATCTATGCCAAGATCTGCAACACTCACAGTTATACCTAGGACTTAAAAATTTATCTAAATGTTTGCTAATGAACATACCTGTATTTTTTTAAAGTCTGAAGAATACCAAGCAACTCAGCACAGAGCTTGCAACCATAAAATCTTCAAAGAAACCAATCCCTTAGTTGGATTCAGGGACATATATTTTGTATTCTCCAGATGTATCTGCCATGCTGGGCCTAGAACAAAATAAGCCTGGAGGAATTGTGTCATTTCTCATTTTTACACTATTATCAGGTGGGATAGAGGACTTGCCTGAGATGGAAGGAGCCCTTGTTTCCGTAAGTTAAGCTCTTTTCACTGCCTTGGTCTCTTTAGACTAAAGCAATTCTACAAGGAAATGTCTGGAAGTCTGTGAAATTTTCTGTATGGAAGATAAGTGATACAGAAGTATCAAACAACAACAAAATGGGTCTTCAAGGTGCCAAAAGTAGAAGCTTTAACGTGGTTCTTTGAATCTAGTGACAGATGTTAAACAGGCATTACCATCCTCAATACAGACCTGCATGTTTTGAATAATTCCTAGCTCCTGGTTCAACTCATCAGAATCTATTAAATTCAATTAAACTGTACTCAGGTACAGTCCCATCACCATGATGGGACTTCTCAGCACAGTTTGAGGTAAACCAAGCCATGTGTTTGAATATTTGCACCAAGGGAGTCAAACAACAGAGGCATTCTCACCTCATTGACATTTTTTTCTAGTTTTGTTTGGTTCATGAAACATTAAAATGCTGGAATCAGAAAGTAAAAAGTATTTTAAGCTGCTGGACATGATGAAAAGCAATGCCTTTGAGTAGCAGTCTGGCAAATCTCTTGGGGAGTGATTAGACATTAATAGTAGCTTCATATAGTTAATAAAGTTTGCATAGCCAATTTACACTTTATAAAGTGTGGCATTGTTCTGGAGTGTGGCCCTGATGTGGACTTTGTGAAGCACGCAAGAGGCAATCCAAACTTTACGAAGTCCACATTGAGGATAAGTGTCAAATTAAGTAGGAAAAGTACACCAAGCTCTGATATGTGACTTGGAAACTCATGCCCATCTGCTCCCTGAAAACTCCTGTTTCATTTTTGCTGTAGGATTACACTCAGAACACAAGCCTTGAGCACATTTTACTAGTTTGTGAAATTATTTTAATAGCCAAGTGTTCAGAATCTTAAGTAAATTCTAATTGTATTAGAAAACATCAAAGAAACTAGAAAACAGGTGAAATACACTAGTGGAAAAAATGCCATATGTGGTCACACACATGGATCTTTCCATAATAAGCTGCACAATATGGGGAAAAAGCATGACTAGCAAAACTGTTATTCTGTGTGTTTATCCTGCAGATGTTCTTCTTCTGATAAAAATAATAAATTGCTCTTGAAAACTGGACCCTCTTTATGAAACAACTGATAATTTGCAGAATGAAGGTTCATAGAGCACAGCAGAGGAAAGCTCTCTCAAGTGTAAGCTCTGATCAGTGCAATAAAAAGCCATAGATCTTCTGGGTGTTCCTCTAATTACAAAATTTCTTCCTCAGAATGGCACAACTTCAGCGGGACAGGGGTAGAGGAAAAGTGAAAAGGAGGAGGTGTGAAGATCCCTTATCTCAGATCAGCCAAGAGCCTCTCAGTTCATTGCTCTCAGAAGAGGTAAAGGGTAGTTTTGAACCCCAGAGGATGAAGAAGAAATCTAACTTGAGTGTGTTACTTCCCAGGCAAGTCTCTTATGAACTCAAGCTATTACATAGGATTAGAAAAAATAAATTTCAGCGTCTGAATAAGTACATTTTAAAGCTAATACTTCTGCTCTTATCATTGGATATAAATTTATCTTCATAAGTACTGAGGCTGTTCTTGAGACAGGCTCTGGTAAAAAGCAAGTATCAACCATAAAGGAACTGAAACATCCAAAACTCTTGCACAGTGTGCCTATCTTCAGGTCATAGAGAATGGGTGAAGAGAAATCATCCACTGCAGCCTGATGCAAGGCACCTGAGAAGGTGGGATTCAAGGTGCAACATCTCTCAGTTTTGTTCTCAGTTCTTGGCTTACCTTGTTGGTTGTTGTTGAGGTGACCCTGGGGCACCCAAATCCCCATGAATTCCCACTGTAAAGGGAAATAAAACATCCGAACGTAACTTCTGCTGACCATGTGCAAGGAGACTGGGTAACTAAGGGTGCACTTTCATGCTTAAATATTAGACAAGTACATACTTTCCTGATGTCTTGACCCTTTTTGGTCAGCAGGGCCTGATCATCGTGTCTTTACCTTCAGTAAGGGCACAGACTGTTTCAAATTGGGCAAAATTCCCAAAAAGGAAATTCTGCTTAATGAAGGGCTACAGAAGTGAGCTCTTACAAAAGTCACATCAGATGATTGGTTATTGACTCTTCCTCCTCACACCCTTATGATCCACTAAGCAAATCAAAGTTTAAGTTTGCAACTTGTTTTCAAAACATTACAAATGCTTTTATATCTCACTGTAAATATAATCAATATTGAGTTTGACTTACATTGTAGATAGACAATAAATTCTTTTTTGTTTTTTTGTTTGTTTGTTTTAATTTCTCAATGCCTGTGAGATATAGAAAGCAGATGGTTTATTAAAAAATAGACACAAAAAATTAACACCTCTAAACATGGTATGGGGTTTTTTTCCCTACTTATCAAGCTATCGATTAGATTATTTTAACTCACTTTCAAAGACAACTGACCATCCAGATCCGTATTTTGATGAATTACTCCATAAAACTTTTAAGTTTACAAATTGGTTTCAGAATTTTAGTTTGTCTCACATGCGACAGGTTAGCAGGTTTTGGGTTACTACGCTGTGGACACTGGAAATGTTCTTTTCTTTTTTAATTCAAAAGTTATTAAAGTATGGCATTACAATGTAGACAATGCAATCTTTCCAGCTACCAAATCTATGAGCTAAGATGATTGATTTTATCTAGTTTAAATCAGTATGAAATTGATTAAATGACCTGGCAAATTCTGTCATTCAGCTTGAGAGAGAAAAACCCAGTGCAATGCTTCAACAGCTGCTTCATTGTTTGTCCATTAGTTAACAACTGAAATATAGCAGTTTGTATATGTCTAGGCAATGTACAGATATTGTTTTAGAGCATCATTATGAGTTTGGTAAATCAGTTTAGACGAAGGATATGAAAACAAACTCTCTCTAATTTTCTGTAGCAGTGCTTAAAGGGCTTATGATTGGCAGCATAACTGGTTGTACTGACTAAAAGAGCCATGGACAGCTGGCTTTCTAGCCCTACAGATGAAAGACCATATGTTATAAAAAAAATTTAGTGAGAGGGGAAAAAAAATAGATGTAGGTTGACTACATGAGCAGGGGTCAAAGCTAACAGAAAACCAGTCCTGTCATCAGTGGTGGTCCAACAAGAGGTGAATGATGTAGAGTTATTGGGCAATGCAGAAATGTTGTTGACCAACACATAGTTGACCTGACAGCTTAATATCTCTGAAAACCTCAGGGATCTCTCTGCTTCATCTTCCCTGATGATATGAAGAATACTTCAAATTACAAATGCCTACAACTTACCAAAAGTGTCTTATGTCCACTTAACTGAGCACAATGTAGCTGTTTAAGATCAAATTAGAGCATACTACAATTTTCAACATCAATCCCAGTTTTCACATGCTTACAGTTCTGGAAACAATGCATCTATTCACATTCATAGCAAGTGAGTTATGAAGGGACCGAAGCCCTCCATTCACTCATAATTTGCTGTTTGTTGCCCTTTTTTCAAATGCTAATGTAAAGTTGTGGTCATAAGCTTAAAATAATTTCCTTGTGCTATTCCTTATTTGAGCCCACAAAAAGACATATGAATTCTATAGTCCCAGTTCACAGTGTGGCCTGTTAAAACAGCAATACCTCTACTTGTTTAGGAAAGAAAAAGAAGTTATTTCTAAATGTAAAATAGGAAATAAAGATGTTGTTTTACATAACACCAAGTGCTACCCACTGGCATATCTTTCATTTCTGTCAGTGATCGACGAAAAAGAACATACATTGAAAACTGTATATGAAAATTGTGCTCAAGAAATTAGGGGTACAGATTAGAGATCTTTACTCTTCCTGAAGCCAATCTAATACATTTCAGAGACTAAAGAAACAAAATTCACACCAAGTTGGCTGGCATTTTGAAAGGTGCTAACTCAGCATACTGCTGCAAGTTTCTGCTGAGTTGAGAACTTTTGATTCTTTGAAACAAACAGCTGTGAGTCAGTGTGATAGATTTTAATATAGTTAGACAATAAAACAAGATGTGTTTTAGAGAAGAACATCACTATGAATGAATGGCTCTGGCAAGCTTCACAAAACCCATTTTTAAATTATATTGAATAATAGATTTATCTCCAGATTGATCCTATCAACTAAGAATAATCTTTTGTACTATTAAGTGAAGTCAACAGAGCACATAAAAGGACATTTTTTCCCCAAAACATGGTATCAACCATTTTTAAGTGGAGTTTTTACACAGTATACTGGACTGCAGCATTTGTGCATGTTGGTATTAAAAGATGCCAAAGCACAATAGGTAGTACAGCCAAGCACAGTACAAATCACAGAATCATTCACTTCTATTGTTTGTTTTCACAGTCTCACTAGGTAAAGTTACTCAAAGCAGTTCTAAACACAAGCAAAGGAAAAAAAATTTAAAAGTAAATTAAATCTGGGACTAGCAAAAGGATGTTATTCCCCACCCCCACAAGATAATTAACAAATATGACCCCAAAGCCTGAATCAGCTTCAGTCTGTCTTGGGCTTTTAAGATTTTCCTAATCAATTTAATCCTAACCACCAGCTAAGTGTGGACTTTTAGAGTTCTTCTCTCAGGTTTCATAAAGGATTTTACGCAATATGGGCCCCAAATCAGACAACTGCTTTGATTTTAGGGAGCACAGGCTGCAAGCAGAGCATACAGTCATTGCCCCTTGCAATCCCAGGCCTAGCATCCTCAAGGAAGCATGAAAGTTCTCTAGATACTTGCAAAAGAGCATTGCATAACATTTAATTTCACGTTCAGTATTCATTTCGTCACTGGTTTCAGATGATAAAGTGGATACAGATGTTCATTAGCAACACAAACTTATGCAAACAAGGAAGCAATCCAAGAAGCTGCTACCAACGAAACAGTCCAAGCTGACCATCACATGTTGCAGAGTCACAAACACCTATCTTTAGGCCAGAAAAGAAATCTGATCCCCTCCACCATCTATAGGAGTCCAAATTAGATTTTCTTATCCTCCACATACTTCAAGGGTAAGGCCATATTATACAGAATGTATTTAAGCTTCAATGGCCTAAGCATGCAGAAGAGTTTGCAGCTTTCCATAACCAGGATTTGGTCCTGCAAATCTTCCCATACAAAGAGTCTTCCCCACCACACCTTTTTCCAAAAACCTCCACTGCTGAGAGACAGAGACTCACAGTCTGGCTTTGCTGATCTTATTTCTGGCAGCAACAATAGGTAATAAGACAGATTCTCCCCAGGGCTTTTTCCAGAGGTATTTTCTCTCCTAGCTTCCCAATGGAGGAGGAAAACACAAAGAAGATCATCTGCAGGGAGCGACAGCTTCTGTTTGCCATGTCAAACATCCCAGACTCTATCCCTGTCCTCTGGAGGGAATCATTCACACGGAGAAGATTAGCCAAAAGGATTAGCATGCAGCAGGATTATCCACACACACAGCTCAGTCAGCTAATAAATCAGTACCTTTATGCATTTTTTGCCTTTTAACCTCTCAGTTTCCGGACTTCTGATGCTCATCCCTTTTGAGCATCACCATAGTTTAGGGGAAACTGAATACACAACTGATGAAGATACGTTCGTGGCTAATCTGTCATGTCTCAGTCCTTTCTCATCAGCCACAAGATGTCAGTGTTGTTGAATGTTATTATTCTTACCTGCAAAGAAGCATCTCTAGATGTTGCTGACGGTGGCCGTCAACACTGGACTTTGTTCAGTTGGTGTAACAAAAAAAAAACCCAAACAAACCAACCAACCAACCGAACAACAACAACAACAACAAAACAAAACAAAAAATACCCAAAAAAACCCAAACAAACAAACAAAACCAGAAATAACACACAACCAAGGGCAATAAAAATCTGCATGGCAAAGTGCATTTTGGTATTAACCAGAATGAATAAAAGTTGAGCTACAGAGTTATTAATGCCACCTTATGTGGAAATCCTTCTGTCTTTTCACGAGTCTCAATTCATGCAACACTTGAGCTTGGTAGACAGCTCTTGCACAGTGATATCACTTGGAAAGGAGCAAGCAGAGACGACACCAGAGCTGTTTCATCATGAAGAAATTGGTCCATCTAACCAGAAATGAGGCTGTCCAGGAACTCTGACCCACCAACTCTCACTAAATATGATATCTGAAATCAAAGAACATGCTAATAGCTATCTCCCTGTTTTATTCTCAGTAGGTACTTCCACACCCTTCTGGCTCTGGCAGCAAACTCTGCCCACATGGCTCCATCATGGAGACCTTTCTGTGCCCAGACTTGTTTTGTGTCTGTATCACTTCCCTAATTGTATGAGCATATGTGTTTTGTAAGGCCAAACTACAAATCAGTTTACTGAACTATCTGGTTTTAAAACACCCTTTCCTTTTCCCAGCCCTTTCCAAAAGCAAAGGTCAGGCAGAAGGGGAACTTTTGAACCGATATTGTTCTGGGCTCAATGTATTGTGGAACTGCACCTCAGATTTCCTCTGCAGACCCACCAACCTGTATGTTGATTTTTTTTCTGCTTCCTTCGTGGTTGCAGGAGATCTCCTTCACTAAACACGGACTTGACTTCCACTGCTAAGTATAGCAGAGCGTGGGTACAATTAGCATGAGAATTCCTGTTTACATTATTTGTTGCCATTCATGTCCTCTGAACTTGTTTACTTTTGAAATCACAGGAAGCATGACTTTGGTGGGAGTGGAGACAGGACTGTTTGCTGTGAAAAAAATTAGATGAATAAAGATAGACGAATTTATACACACTTGCAGTTATAAAAATACACAATGGAAACATGGTAGTTCGAACTGGGAAGTACCTGGTTTAATACATTTGATCCACCTATACTTTCTTTTCAAAAATAGAAATGCAACTCCCAATAGCAAATCCAAATATTTTAATAATGGGGGGCATATTTAGGGGGAAAAGAAGCTTTTACCTAATTCTTACAATCTTTCCCCAGCTGCCTTCCTTGCTCCTGTTTTTCTCCCCAAAACACAACCCATTCTTTGAAAAATACTGTCATAGGTAAGGCAATAAAAATAAACTTCAGGGAAAGTCTTCCCTGTTTTCAAGTCTTCCCTCTGAATGCCTCAACTAAGAAAACCCATTCCCACTTTAATAAAAATCATTCTTCATGGACAACTCCTGACAGCTCCTCCCTGTTCCATTAAACAGTCTCACTGCAGTGACCATAGATTCCAATATTTATCTCTATCCTATCTTTGCATTGTGTCAAAGTCACCATCTTCTCTGCCAGAATCAGAGATTCTGTTTCCTTGACACGTTCACGACTCCCCTGTTAGTGACAGCAGGCACAAATGTGCCGATATTCACAGCTCTAAAGTGGCTGGCATGCCTGGAGGGTGTGCAAAGGCACGGGCTGGCTCCTCACTGCCTGCACAGTGACCATTTGTCTGCACTTGCCGGCTGCCTGGAAATCTGGTAGATTAATGCCCAAAGTGGTAGAGTTGGCAGGAGCGCAGTAGAGAGATTCTCAGAAAAGCCTGACGGTTTCTGTTGGACTAGCTTGCCTCATTAAAAAGTTGCATTTTCCAGGGTCACCTCAGGATGAGGATGGCTGGGATTTATGGGTTGTTTTTTTTTTTTCCCGGGTCCCACTCAGTTAAGGATGTTTTCAAGCAAACTCTAAAATTTCCAAACTATTTACTAATACTACATAGGCTTGCTGAGACTCTGCACTAGAAACTCTCAGGGAGATGGGCATTAGTTTTTAATGTAGTTACTGGAAAAGTTAAAGAGGTGACTGAAGCAGGGTTACTTGATCCATCACATACGTACATAGTGGGCTAGCTTAGCTAAACAAGGTATTGTGCTTCAAATAACTAGAGCAGGCTAAGAGGTAAAGGTTGGGGTGGAATGAGAAAGGATTTCTTCAGCTCAAAATTAATAAAGACAGGGATGGAAATACAAGACTTAGAAACTAGAGAGTGGAGGAGTATCTAATTTCAGGCACTCTAGTGTAAAGGTGAAACAGCCTCATTAGTGTGCACTCCGGCATAAGCCAGTTCTGGCATCAGAGCCCTGCCCTAAGGGTATGCCTTTTTCACCTGCTTTTGTTTTTCCTCCCCCCTAACAAACCAGAGATTTTGCTGGTGGGTGGTAAGGCGAGGCATATTCCTAGGGCACTCTTTTATTCTTCTTCCTTGAGTGGGGACTTACAGAAAGAAAACTACAGTTCTTATTTTAAATTATAAAAGGGCAAACTTCAGACTGCATTGCTTAATTCAGTTTCACATGCAATAACCTTACAAATGGTGCTTGAAAGTCAAGTCAGATTTCGGTATAAATGATATTGCCAGGTTAAAGTTAATGTATGAGACACTGCCCTTTATGTTTTGCTATCATCCCTTCGAATGTGTTGAACGGTAATTTTAATAGAATCATAAAAATCTTCAATTTCCTCTGTAGATTTAACCAATGACAAGAGCAGTAAAAAAAGTTATGCTTCTATCCCATTTGGAAGGTTTGAGATTACTTTAACATCCCAGGTTTTGCAGGTCTTGTGTGCTTAGTTCTTAAGCCTGATACCTCTTTGCTTGGAAATACCTTCCTAGTAGGAACTGCTCAAACTATTCTGTCCTTCCTGGCTTCTTCTAACAAGGATGTTAGAATTGGAAGCTACAAGTGAAAAAAAAAAACAAAATGGGGGGATGTATGGAAATATCCTGACACCAATTTTCTTCCTAATATGACTTCAGTGGATATTCAGTACTGCAAATTAAACAAGGGCACTGGAAAGTTATTTAAATATGTATCAGATGTTGATACATCCTTGGGTTTTAATGTGAGAAATTTAAGCCTGCAAAGTAATTTCTTGAGAAACATTAAAATGACAGAAAACAGTGGGGAGAGCAAAGATGAAATCTCAGCTTAAACTACAGCCTTTCAACACACGGCTCTCTCACTGCAAGAGGGAAAACAAGTCACCACAAGAACCACAGTGGCAAAGAGGGTACAGGAAGGCTTCAAAAGTGTCATCCCCCACCCACAGAGACCAACTCTGGTGGCCCAAACACCCCATTGCCAATGCAGCCACTTCACTCTGGTACAAATGACTGTGCAAAGGGACGTAAAATCAGTGCGTGCCAGCTGGGAGCTGGGGATGCAGCCATTTATGTACTGGATGAACCAGCAGTTGTGGATCAGGTGTGAAGAGTCTATCTCAGCCTTTCCCACAATGCAGCAAGCTTGGCCGTGAGCAAGCACTTTGTCCCTCCAGCCAAATGCAACCCTAGCCCAGCATGGACTGACATCCAGGGTCTGTGCCAAGCTGCCTTCCCATGCTCGGGGCTTCCCAGCCTTCCCACCCCACATATCATCTGCTCTGGAGGTAGATACAGGTTGTGAGCAATCACCTCATTCATGCTTTCCTTGCCCAATTTGAAAGAGGAATCACTCGTACTGGCTGAGTGCCTTTAGAAAGGACAAAATGATGCACAAAGGAATATAGATTTCCATTTCTAAATTACTCCACATTCAGACTGTGAGCAAAACATGACTGCTTGGACAGAGGAGGCTTGATTAGCATTTGTTAATTCACAAATATGGGGATTTACTTTTAAAAAATTTTGTTTGGTTGGTTGGTTTTGCCTTGACATCTCTGGGGAAAAGCTTTCCTCAAAAGCTATTCTGCTGTTGCTTAAGGAAAATATTGTTTTGTCTATGTGAAAAGGCAAAATGAAATATTCCAGCTCACTGTAGTGCTTCTGGGGCTTGAAACATGACAAGATCATAATTTCAGGGATAGGAGATGCATTCTGCTGCTGTTACAAATATTTGCCCACATTTGGCCAAAACAGACACTTCATCTTATACAGTTTCAGTCAACTCATTCAGGTTTAAAAGTGCAACTTCCAAAAAACTGTGGAAACCTAACTCCAGTCCCAGTATGCAGGGACAGAACTGGAGTTCCTCAGGCTTCTTCTGGCAGATACTGTGAGCTGACCTCAAAAAAAGGGGTATGTTAGGCTTTAAGCTATAGGTTTCACACATATTACAAGGCAAGTCTTTCATGGATGACCACTGTCAGGTCTTCTTATTTTTTCATATGCAGACACCAGCTGTATGATTTCCATGTACCTCTGCTATGAACACATAAAGCACTATAAAATGCTAAATTCTCTGAAACAGAATATCATAGTCATCTTATCCTAGTGCCTTTTTGACACAGAAGAGTCTGGCTCCATTCAGCATCTGTATGATAGATCTAACAATGCCTCTTTACAAGCCCATTGTGAATGAAACTGTAATAGTTTGGGGGAATTGTTAAGATACTGTAACAATGAAAAGGACAGAAGGAAGCCTAGGATGAAACTAATAATCCCATATTAATTCCTAAACAAAGCCAGGGGCCATACTTAATAATGGGACTAAAATACCTGTGATCACATCATCTGAGAGTTCAGCATGATGTAAAAGAATCCATGTAAAGCTGAGGATGAAAAAAAAATCTTTAATTATGGTAATTTTTAACCTTAAGTGCTTGATTTACCTTTAACATTCACAGCGCGTAGGATTTTTTTCTTGTGCTCATACATTAGCTATGCAATGCACCTTCTCTAAATTCACTGCATTTTGATCTAAGGCAGCCTGAATATTTGGAAATGATGTATTGCATGACTAATGACTGACTTCTTTTCTAATTATGGACCAATATTTAAGGTTCTTAAGACTTTCCTTTAATGTTTTGCAAGGTAAGCAATGACTTTTGCATGATTGCAGATCCTTACATTAGCATTAGCTACATCCAACCTTGCTCTGGCTTTATTTTTAGTACAAAATGCCCTGAGACTTTACACTTTAAGAACCAGTCATGTCATGAGATTAACCTACAAGAAAAATCTGGATCATCTTTTTTTTTTCAGAAGGCCACATGTATAATGTCACTAGGACATAACACTTTGAGTCCAGAAAATGCTTGTGTTTCTGAACTGGGGCCTGGATAACACATCAGTTATGGTTATTTGCAAGTCACATTTCAATATCCAGCTTTTCAGGCTGTGTGTTTTTGTAGTTGCAACTTTCCACCTCCCCCGCACTGATTTAAGTGATGTTATTCTTGGCTAATACTAATTGTGAGAAAATTGAATTCCATCTGTTTCCACCAAAAGCAGAAAATAGAATGTGAGAATCAATAGAAGACTGCACTTGTTATACACATTTGTCACAATCAGTGACTCTGCTAAGGAAACATGTCCGCAGGTATGATTTGCAAAATAAATAGCAACTCGGAGCATCTGATCACCAGCTGGCTTGTTTAAAAGTCAGAACCTCTTCTGACAGCTATGGATCATGAACTTTCAGATGTTGCATGGCCCCTCCTGACTCATTCAACAGGAAAGACATCTTTCACCGTACTAATGGACAGATGAGAATTTTAATTAAAGTATAGATCTGGCTGAGCATTCATCATCAAAGTTTTGGGTTCACATCTGGTAGTTTCTCCATCTTAGATGACCACTTTCTCACATTCATACTGACTATACCATATCCCCTACAATTTCATTTGTAGTTACTATATATCACCAGAGATTTCTACATGACTTATATCAGCATCATTTCAGGTTTCTCTGTAGTCAATGTTGTGAGAACTGAAATCTCCGTGGCTCCCCTTGGCTGAGCTAGCTCATTCATGGTCATGATCAAACCACAAAGAGGCAAACATAGAGCACTTAAATAAGTCCTAGCAAGTCTGTGCTTCATATACAACACCACTCTTCCAATCCATATTCTATCTACATTGTAGGACATACCAGCATCTTATCTGACTGTTTTTATCACAGCCATAAGCTGGGTGGATTATTTCAGGAGTCCTTCAGCAAGAACTGCCAGATTCCTTCCCAGACTATTGTGTGTTTACTGTGTTCTTTATCACGGTTTGCAACACCTTTGCCTAATTCTGCTACAGTCTCTGTGTAATATAGCATATTTTTGCAGATGGTGCCATGACTTAGCCAGAGTCAGCTTACAGTTTCTTGCTGTGTTAACATAACCCAGTTTAATGGTGGTTGCAGAGCATCTCCTCCAGGCACTATCTCCTTACCCAAGTGGACATCACACCCTCCACAGCCTGCCTCATCCCCTTGAATAAAGCACGTGGAAGGTGATGGAAGGACCCATCCTTCCATCAGATTGGTTGGTCTGTAGCTTGGGATCGCCTCAGCACTGTGCAAACCTCACCTTTAGGTCAGTGACACTGGATGAAGCTGGGCTCACCTGCAGCCACTGCCACCAGGAAGAAAGCCAAGGTCACCCCAGTCACATTAGCTAAGAGTTCCTCCCAGCAATAACAGACATAGCTCATGAATTTAAAGGGTGATTTGTGGGTTCCTCAGTCCTTTCGTGACTTACAATCAGGTAACTAGAATGGTTTTCATAAAATGTGGACATTCAGCCTTAAAGCTCAAGTGCCTTGAGCTTCAAAGTTAATGCCTTTGTTTGCCAAAATGCATAGGAAAAAAGTGTGTTTGACTGCTGCACAGCAACAGTAAAAAGAAAAGTCATTTAAAAGGAGCACTGTTGGATGAATAATGCCATTATATTAGTTAACAGTACACCTTCATCTGGAACTCTGTTTGCCATACCTGGCCTTGAATTTTAGCAGAGTGTATATGCAGTAAAACCTGGAAAGTCCAAAGTAGTTAATTACAATGTTCAGCAGCCTAAAAAGACTCCCATAGGTGGGGAGATTTAAGGCAGTATAACAGCCTTCAGTTTAGAGGGAAGCATGTAAAAGGTGATAGAACAGAGGTGTGCAACATAAAGAACAACTTGGGAAAAATAGGGTAAAATTGGGTGCTTAGTTTTTCCTAAAGGCTTCCCTATAGGTCAATGCAGTTATAACATACAAATTCTTAAATGAGTCAAAGAAATATTTTCTACGGTGTCTAACTGCTATGAAAATGTTGGAGGAAGCAAGGAGTCAACAGCTTTAAAAGAGGTAAGACACTTAAATTTATATCTGCAATTACCCTAACTGAAATAAAACATATGAAGATTGATCTGTAGCAGGGCACAGCATAAAAGCCAATCACAGAACTCCAAGCTCCATATGATATGGTTTTATCATATGAGCTGACAGTAAGGTCAAGCTCTTATAATGTCGTAATAATAAGCCATAATTCCACGGTATAGTGAGTGTCATATGCAGACAAGTTTTTCCATGTCTTACTTTTCAAAATTCAGGAGTTTTACAAATGCTACTAACATATACTGTAGTATAATATTTATTGAGGTTACAGAGAGAACTGAAGGTATTGATCCTTTCCCAGTCAATGCAGAGTCTCTCCCCGCATTTTCCAGCAGGAAATGACCAACATAAGAACAGGGACAGCATGTGGCTCCAGTCAAACTGAACATAATAGGAAATGGAAAACACTGAATGGGGCAAAAGTTCATGAGTTTGGTGCCAGTAATTGGATACTTCTAAGCTTGTTTGGGCTTTGTTGGTTTTTGGTTGGGTTTTTTTCTTAAAAAAAAAGGTGAAATAAATCATATCTGGGAGGAAAATTAAGCTCTCCAGGGATGAAAGCCTGAGTCAACTGAAGAGCCGTGATCTGAAGGTATAAGCGGTGGCAGAACCATATCCTGCATTAATCAAGCAGATACAGAGAGATGTACAGTCCTGACCAGCTGGTTATCTGCTTCCTGTATACAGAAGCAAGATGCCCCGACCACATGTGCCTTAGCACAGGCTGAACTCTAAACCAAACCCCACAAAAATAATAGCCAACATCTATCTTGAGAACAGCGTCTGAACCCAGGACATCTCAGGCTGAACGTGTGAGCCTCTACAGCCAGGCGGAAAGGAAAATATCATAGCAGGGCTGAAAGAAAGCCACATCCTCTGTATATTAGGCACAGAAGAAGGGAAACCTAATACATATATATATATAGCTATATGCATGCACATCGATGCTGAGCAGTGAATTACGCCCACAATATTATGAACCCAAGTACAGTAAAGTTTGAAAAGATTGGTGTCTTCTCACATGAGATTTCATTGGTTGCCAGTTACCTATCTCTACACATTCTTCCTGTGAACAACTACTGCAGATTCATATTAATGCAGGGGGGTTTTAAATATTACAAAAAATAGAATGTCCCTACCCTTTGTTTTAAAAGTGTGGTGAGGAGGTTTTTAAAACATCCTGGGTTTAAATATTTGCTGTCTGTTGCTCCTACATGACTTTCTGAGTTTTGAATCTTTCAGCTGTACTCAGTTGTGATCTCCACGTCACTTATCATAACTAGGAGGAACAGAAGTGAACCTGATTTTTAGAAACCAATGTTTTCATTAAATATGCTGCTCACAGGATCAAAAGTTTCAAGAATGGTCATTAAATAATGCAAGATTCATAACTAGAATAATTTCTTACTAGTACTTCATCAGATTAAGTTATTTCAACCCCTTTGATATTGCCAAACACAGCTTTCAGTGCAGCTTGCTGTAGACCCAGCCTGTGCATACAAATCCACTAACGTTACCTGTTGAGCTTTCTATTTCCCCGCAAACACAATTTCACCCACTGAAAGTCTAGCAAGGCTGTATCTTCTATATCATTTCTGTGTTAGCCCAAAAGAAGATGATCACAGGAAAGAAATTCACCTCTTCATCACCCCAATCTTTCATGTGTACACACACACCCACACACACATCTTTCCATCCAGAAGGAAAAACAGGTTCCCTGGCTCTGTGCAGCTAAAGCTGGATTCTTTTTTTACTGCCATCTGCTTCCAGCTGCCTGGTTTCCCAGTTCTATTCGTAGAGATATTCAGCCTTTCTGACTGCAGGCAGGTAAGTTCCCAGCATCCTCTGCAGCAAAGCTCTGATGGTCTGGTTGTGAATTGTGTGTGACTGTGTCATTAGGATGCTGGGACTGATCCATTAGTAAAAAAATACTTATTTTGATCCAAGAGTCATCCATAGGAGATGATAGATAGAATGATTGATAGATAGATGATAGATAGATAATGAGAGTTTAAAATATACACATACAATTAAATGATAAATAGATATTAAAACCACTCTGAAATGGAGGTGTTCTGGTTCACAGTGTACTCCAAAACAGTTCATTCTGTCCCAGTAAAGATGAATACTGACTTGGCACCCACAACAGCCTTGCTCCCATCTCTCAAGCTGGATTTGTTAAAAAGCTGCACTCCAGAAATTTTAATGACATAAATTTTATCACCACCACAAGCAGTGCAGTGGGATGGTTGATAGACCACACTGCTACATTAAACTACATCAGTAAAGATAAATAAAAGTGATCCAAGAGGCTGACTAGTCTTAACTATTATGGGACAGGTGTTTGGTGTATATAGGTGGTGGTTTGCCACTCAGCATCCTTCAAAAGCTTCATGGAACAGCTTGCATTTTCCAATGGTTGACAGTAGTGCTGCCCACCATGCCACCAGCTGAACAGACTTCATGTGACATGAATCTACTTACATGAGAAGCCCTATTTGCTCATGGGAAATCACCTCTCAAAGAGCATTCTGCTATTTGTCTCTTCTACAGCAAATGTAATGGAAACAGTTGACAAAGCTAACACTAATACTGAATTTCAGAAGCATATAAACAAGATACCAATGATGTTCAGCACATCTCAGAAGGCTGGTGCTGCACTGTGTGGGTGAATATCCTGAGCACAGCAGCTCTGTCTTTGAGTAATCTGTGAAGAATAGAACTGGTTCCAGATCATTCTTGCAAGAGCATCTCAGCACACAGCCACAAAACATTTCCCGTACTGTGATATTTATCAGCTGAGCAATCTGCTGAAGTCCCTGAATTTCAAGGGGAAAATGTGGCAGATTGTTTGTTAAGTGCAAGTTACTAAAAGTGGTAAATGACTTCTTTTTACTACCTCTCCCTGATATATGCAGCTGAACACACAAATCACTGAGTTCACTGGAAGTCTGGAAAAACTCACAGTTCCGGAGTTAATCATTAATATTGTGGGGTTACAAGGAGGTATTTTTAAGATTGCCACAGCATGTGGGAAATTCCCATGTGCATTCCCTGCAGGTTTTCAAGAAATAGCCTTTTCTGTTTGGCTCAGATGCTTTTGTAATTGTTTACATAAATTGAATATGAAGTATCAAGGTCAGATATTTTCCAGAAAGCCAAGGAAAACAATTTACCATTCTGTCATATGAGAAAACATGAGAACAATTCCAGCATTAGCCAACTTCCTTTTCTTTCTCTTGCTTTATGTGGTAGCACACTATATGGCAGAAAACACTGAAACCTTGCTTACTTAAAAGAGTGTGCAGTCTGTTGGATGCAGAAATCCCAAACAGAGAGAGGTAGCAACAAGTTTAATCTCACATATTGAAAGCAAGGCTATTTCCTTTCATTTTATTTTCCAGATACCCAGCACAAGTTGCAGTATCTGCTCAGTTCCCAGGAAAAGCTCTGGGAACCTGAAGAATTATATTAATGTGATTAGAATTGCTTATTTTTTAAGAGATCCCTATCTCCTAGTTAACATTAGCAGTGGAGAGGATATCCAGCAGCAACCTGGGTTTTTTTTTTTCCTCTCTTAAATTAAGAATGTTCCTACCAAATCAAACTCTTATCTGCTGACATTTTTTCCACAAAAAAAAAACTTCACTCGGACAATTATGTTTGGGCTGTCTAACTCCAACCTTGGAGGATTTTTTGAGAGTTATGTAACTGGAAAAGTCATCTAGTCCTTCAGCTGATTTGGGAAGAGAAACCATTTTCCATCCTAACCCTACTCAACTGGGACAGCAACCTACTATAAAACATCCTGTCTGTGACCCTTAGTGGGTGTTTTGCCACAATCAGTGGAGGTTTCAGGAATTAAGTAGCTTCAGTACAAGCCAAAAAATATCAATATTTCTTCCAGGAGGGGAGAATCCTCTTGACCAACACCCATAATACATACATCACAAATTTTGTAGGTCTGTGTATCTGAAGTTTCCATCACAGCTGGATGTCCTGACCTATTCTGATGTTCAGAGGGCTCGCACAAGTGCACTTCTCTAGCTGCACTGCTTGAGAAGTTTCAGATGACAGTTGGAGACTGGCATAGATCAGTAAAAAGTATTTCTAAGATTCAGACATCCTTCCGCTACTATGTAATTTTACCATCATCCTTTCACCTCCTTTTCCCATTTAAAATTCAGCACTCCTTAGGGTACCAGCATTCAGCAAAAATGTTGAAGCTCTTCCAGTCTGTCCTGCCTATCCAAACACCAGATCAGATACAAGATTTACCAAAGACTGTTTCAGCAAAGGCTTCTGAAAATCCTTGCTGTAATGAGCAACACATCCCTTGCAAAATAAGTATCGGGATGAGAAAATGCAGCCACAGAAATGTAGGTTTGGGCCAATGCTTTCAGGAAGGACACAGATCAATTACTGAGTCCAGAAGAAAACAACAAAAATGATGGAAGGTTTAAACTCCATAAATTATGAAGAAAGATTAAACGGATGGAATTTGTTTAGTCTATAAAGGAGAAAACTAAGAGGAATCATGATAGCAGTCTCCAAATAGATGGTCTTGTAGCTGTAGAAGAAAGGAAATGACCATTCCCTGTGTTTTGTGGGAGCCTGCAAGGAAGCAACAGTGTCACACTGGCCTTGAGGGGTAAGTATGTGAGCAGTAGGAAAGAAGTTTCTAACATTAAGCAGCAATAAGCCCTGAAAGCATTTCCTAGGGAGGTTGCAGGACCTCTGTCACAGAAGGTTTTTGAAAACATGAGAGGCAAACATATGCCAGGAGTAGTTAGTGTGAAGCCTATCCCACCTGGGTGAGGAGATGGGCTGGGTCACCTCCTGAAAGCTCTCCCAGACTTATTTTCGATTATTCTTTTCTTCTTTTCTTAAGATGTGTGGAGCAGTGTGTAATTGCTTGTCACAACCCATTTATAACAAGCAATTGTCTTACGAAATTCCAATAGGTTACTCTGAAACAGCATATTAGTAACAAACACTCTTACCTCATTTCTTTACACAACTGCCTTGACACCACAGTCTCTGTTGTCCAGTCCTGGTTTTCCTCTGTCTGTCACAGGTTGGCTCCAAGTTTTTTAAGAGCACATTCAGAAACTCTGGTAAAAAAAATAAGTCTTTGTCTCAATGAGTAATTAAAAACAAAACTCCAGATGTATTTAGAAACAGAAAACACGGATAACTAATGCTGTAATTGATGGTAAGACATTAGGAAGGAAAGGCACACAGACAAGGATATATCCTCCAGTCAAGTACTGTATTCTAAGATAATCAAATGCTCAGATGAATTCAGCAATTTGGTATTGATTCACCAAAAACATCTCTGGAAAGAATATGAGTATACTACTCATACATACTCCCCTTCCAGCATTCTCAGCAAGTTAGGTTCAAAACTACTGAAGTATTTAACTCTATTTCACTGGGAACCAAGTAGCTAAGCATCACTGCAGAGCTGAGCCTGGATTTATACATCAAGTCAAATGTTAGCCCAAGAGCCTTCCCAAGATTGGCTGGCCATAGCAGGGCCAACATAGTACCACCTAAGGATTCCATGTCTTGTTTGCTCACAGCTGTGATCATAAAGATGTTCTCTGATCATGCTTTACCTAAAAGCAAACAAATCCACCCCATAGCTTGACATTTCATGCAGGCCTGGAGTGCTTGGTAAAAGGTCAGAAAACCACAACAAAAACATTTCAGAATGTTTTTCATTACTTCCTCCCACCTAAAAATGTTTCTCTGTTTTTGAGGCTGTGATCTTTTCAGAAACTTGCACAGACTAAATTCTTTCTTATTCCAGGTCTACTGCTCTTTTTTTTTTTTTTTTTTTTTAATTTTTTTAAACATCACCTCCCTCATTTTTCAGGAATTCAGCTGGCAATTCAAATAGTTTATTTTTGAGTTAATAAGTTATTGTACACTGTCTACTAAAAACATCTGAGACAATCATGCTGTTGTTTGAGCTGATTGTTTGAATTATGTCCCTTTTCCTTTCTTTTTTAAGGGTCTCACTGCTTCAAAACTCCATTTAGTTTTCATGTGATTGTTTGGACATGTGTTGCATACTGCAGACACTGCTTTCATTTACAGGCTTTAGAAGATCAAAGAATCCTTCCTAGCCTTTGAAGCTCACCACTTTAAAATCTACCTTCCAAATTACTGGAAGAGCTTTTTTCAGCATCCTGGCTTCCTAAGCTACCTTTATAAGCTTCGCTCCCTGACCAACACAAGCCCAATTGCCTACCTTAATTTCACCAAATGCAGCTGATGAAATGTGGTGCCTGTCCCTCTGCTCATCCACAGAAATCATCCTGCTGGAACCCTACAAGGCAAAAGCAGATGGGGGAAAGAAGAGTTTCCCCAGGCTATAGCACATAACATTCACCAGTTGTATATGCCACGGTGTCTCCAGAGCTGCCTCATCCAGAAGAAAGCTTTGAATAGTGCCACAAACATTTCTGAAGGAGAGTGTTTTCATTCAAAGGAGATGGAGATAAACAGGTGGAAATGTAGTTTGCCACACTGATTGCCCACTCAGTGTCAGATTCAAGTGGAAGTCTCTTATGAAGCTCAGTTGCAGACACCCTGCATGATAACTGATCTTACAGTGTATATTTTACCAACCCATCACAGTAGGACTCTTTCTCAGCCTGAGGGGTGACACAGGATCACGTTTAGCCATCCGTAACTTCAATGTAGCCTGTGAAGCTGTCACGGTTTAGGGTCAGAGCAGCCCTTTAGATCTATAGCAGATGCTCTTTGTTAACCCCCTCCCCCCCCCAAAGGGGAAGAGAAAGGGAATAAAGGAGAGAGACTGAGTGATCAGAAAGGGAAACTAGAACAGCTTTAATGAAAATTAAAATAATAATAATAAAATGGAATATACACAAAAATAGACAAAACCAGTATAGAACCCAACTCCCTGATGGCAATTACATCATTGTCACCACTGATGCTGTGGAGCAGGCACTGGGAAAGTCCCAGACTGGGCCCAGCAGCAGACGGGAGCTGTGTTCAGGAGCTGGATTCTGGTACCAGATTCAGGAACACACAGATCAGGATCGAAGGCAGAATGGACAGAGTCCCCCTTGGATGCTCCTCAGAAGAAACTGGAAGAGGACCCGACCTGAGCTGAGCAGGGCCAGCAAAGCTGGTCAAGACCTTCTTGATCCCTCAGTTTTATACCAAATATGCCATAAGTCTATGGGATAGAAACCCTTGTTGGTCAGTTTGGTGTCACCTGCCCTGTCCGCTCCTCCCTGCAGGTGCAGCCTTTCACTTTCTATACTCCCCAATGTGGTGCACAAGATCCAGCAGTGGCCTTGGTCTGCACGCCAACCCTCAGCACTAACTCTAAACACGCAGTGTTATCACTGCCAGCAGCAGACACTGCCTGTGAAAACAGGCTGCTAACTCCAGACAGTGCAGTGAGTTAGAAGAACTGAGCTGAAAAGTAAAAACACTGAACAAAATTAGTTCTGTTCTCACTCAAACCAGGACAGAAGCCATCTGTGCTTTTGCTGTTTTAAGTGAAGTGCTATTTAATTTTTTTTTTTTTTTAAACCACAGTCTCAGAATAATGATGGGGATATTTTAAACTAATGAAAAGAGATGGTCTGATCTTAACTCATTAACTCTAGAGTGAAAAGTGCTACTATCCAATAATCCTAATTACAAGTAATAACTTCTTTCTCCTTGGAACAGAAAATTTCAATTCATTGCAAATTCAAAGCAATTTAACAATAAGACTGACAGCAGGAACAAGAGATGAGCCACATCTATTTATACAACATAAAGCCGTGCTTGCTTTACAACAGTGTTTTGTGACTGAACAACTGGGAAAACTCTGCAGGACTGCTTTTTGAAGGAAAAGACAGTTATACGTAAATTCATTCTGGCATGACAAGCTGATAGCAAATGCAACAGCAACACAATTATCTGTTTCAAAAGACAAGATGGAAGGCACGTTTCTTCATTCATGTGATGCCATTACAAATAAGTAAACAAACAGTGAAAAAACTACGTGGGCAGAACTATCCCACCGCAAAACACTCATTTCTAGAGAGACCTTCTGCAAGGGCAGGAGTCCCCCAGGCTCTGCTGCAAAGGACACAGCCCCATGCTGCCGGGAAAAGCTCTTCCACAGAATAATTAGACAACAAAACCAACTGTGAAAAGCCTTGGGAGTCTAAGTCCCCCATCCTCATCCTTCACAGTAAATACAGGGTGATTGCCTTTGTATGAAAACAGCCTTCCCCTCCACACCAGAGAATGGCAAAGGGAATTACAGAAACCTCTGAATTTGTACAGATCTCATGGCACAGTGCTGTGGCAAGGCGAGCCTGGAGGATTACGAGAGAGTAATTACTCTCCGCAATAGTTTCTCTTTATGTTGCTTTGCTCTAAGGATGCTGTATGGATTGCTCTCCTCTCAGTTCCCAGAGCAAATTACCTCCCGCAGCCTGTGAGCCATCTCATCAGATGATTTTGGAATGACCTGGTACAAAGTGACTCAAGGCTGAGGTCTGATAGGAACCTGGAGACGTGCAACCTGGGGCGTGTGTAAGTCTTCATGTGCATATTGCACAACAAATGTCAAAAAGTTTTCAGTGTTCACAGACAAACACAGAACATCCTTTTTTTTTTTTTTTTTTAAAGTGCAAGGAAATGCTTTACAGTTTCTTCTCAATCAGAATGAGATGAAAGGGCTCTTTGTGTTCCAGCTGATACATCAAGAATCCCCACTTTTCCCTGTTCTCACTTTAACGCTGCCCTCCACCCAGCTCCCCATCTTGCATTGAACCAAGGAGGACCAGTTGACATTTCCTCTGAGACCACAAATATGATACTAAGCACAGCAAACAGAATCACAGACCATTATGGAACCATATTTTGCAATCCTTTTTGCTCCACTTCCTCCCTTGAAATGAAAGCCTCATGTGTCAATGTCACACTATTGCAGCCAGAAGCCCTCTCCTCCTCCAGCCCAGTTTCTGCTGCTCCGAGCTGACACCACGGCTCGTTGCCATCAAGGACAAAGCTCCCTACAAAAGTAGATCTGAACACTGGAAGGGGAGGTTGCTTTTTTTTTCCTATATCCCCAGTGCTAGACAGCAGAGTGAATTAAATCCATAATACAGGAGGCTCTTCCCACAGTTTTTTTCTAGAAATATGGCAGAGTTATTGATTTTCCCAATTTCCTGTAAGGCTGATTTCCTGTGATGAGTTTGAAAACAATTTAGAAAATATAGTTGGCTGTATATTTTGTTGTAAAAAGCCATGGAATACTCCTGTGTTTGGGGGTGAAAGCTGAGGGTTTTTTGAGACAGGTTTCAGCCTAAGCAACTCCAATCTTTGAAAAAATTCAAATTACTCTGTCCACAGTAGTTGGGATTAATTAGTCTTATCCTTCCTCAGGCTTTTCCCTTAGATTAATACACTGCCAAGAGGAAAGAGCACAAAGGTGTTCATAGCACCTAATTTCATGCCATTTAAACATCCTTGACGTTTAGTCTTCCTAGAGCCCCTCCTCTAGCTAAAAGAGACAAGTATCTTTAAAAAGGCAGCACAGAGCCCACTGAGTGGGCAGTCAGCTCTCCCTGGGCAGTAAAATGGAAGTTTACATCACCTTTTTAGATGCTTGACAAGAGATCTTGCTTTTGGAAGGCTAATGTTAGATGACATGAGCATAAAGCAATGTTTTTACTACAGATGCAGCCTAAGCTCCTACTCTTTTCCCCTCCTGTTTCACACGACACATCTTGCACTTAGTTCTGCTGAGACTTTGGCTCTTCCTGTCTGGCTTACTGGTGTGAGAAGGATCCCATTTTCTGATGGAGCATAAACTGGAAACTAGGGTTGGGAAAAAGATTGCTTTCCCAGACAACTCTCAGAAATTAAAAAAAAAAAACCAAACCACCAATCAAAAAAAAAAACCCCAAAGCCAAACAAACTTGTTCCACAAAGGTCAAAATGTTGATATGTGGAAAGGGCTAACAAACAAAGAAAGCACAAAATCCAGACTGGTCAGTCGTGGTACTTTGTGTCTATGTTTTTGAGAAGTTTCAGTGAAATACCAGTCTTGTATTTATTTTTGTTTCAAGAAGGCATGTGGCAATTTCAGAACATCAATTTTGAAATGTCACTGTCTTTCAAATAGACCAGTCTGCTGAAGTTTATCCTTTCCTGCCAGTTCTTTCCACTTCAAACAATTGGCAGGTCCAGAAAAAATAATATTTAGGTAAACAAACCCAACACGTTTCTGACCAATTCTGATAACCTTTCAGAGCACACTGCAGAATGGACATAAGCTACATCAGTCAAGTGCGAATGTTTCCTTGGTTCCTTCCCATAGCTTCCCAAATGACACATCAAATGGCTGTTGGTCCATCCAGCTGGCTGGGAAAGCAAGGAGATGACTTTGGGGCACTTGCACCCCTGGTGAATTCAAATAAACCACACAAAAAAACCCAAGCTGGTTATGTTTCAATTTACTTTTTCTCAAAATATTGAGCATAGAGAAAGCTAGTGCTCAAGATGACGTCTTGAGAGGACAAATGAATCTTCTTGAGTCATGGTCTGGACATAGATCATTTTCTGAAAGACATAGGCACTGGTAAATATTAGTCTCAGGTATTTTTACTGCCCTTCCTTTGGATGATAACGTTTTCTTAAAAAGAGTTAGCTTCCAAAAAAAAGCATTCATGTTCACTCTTCAGCGTGCTCCACCTTACCCTTCCCAAGACCTGTCTGGCAATTCTGTCCTCTCAGTTGCTAGCATGTGGCTGAGCATGTTTCTGCTTTGGAGAGAGAGACATCCTCCCTGGCTGCTGCCAAAACTAAAAATCGTTCTTGATACTAATTAAAGTTCTTGGAAGAGTGCATTATTCCCATTTGCAGCTAATTGTCAGGTTAGAGATTCATGATGAAAACTGATTCCAAAATAATACAAGAGGCACAGATGCAGATCTTCAGCCAGTCTATTTATATGGCAAAAGCCCTATCCTGACCCCAGGCTACCAATGAACAGGAGCTGACATCCTGAAATCATTCTTACAAATGTTAAGGGTGCAAGATAATA
Source organism: Ceryle rudis (assembly GCA_033439905.1). Taxonomy (NCBI): domain Eukaryota; kingdom Metazoa; phylum Chordata; class Aves; order Coraciiformes; family Cerylidae; genus Ceryle; species Ceryle rudis. The sequence goes on along the minus strand of JAAGNO010001373.1, from coordinate 110,078 downwards.
CCTCAGTCTGGGTGGCAAAAAGTTCAGAGATTTGTACACCTTGAGATCATCTCCCAGTAGCAGATGCTTGGCTGCGCATGCACAGAATAGACACGGGCTGGGCTCTCTGCACCCCCACCGTAAGCCTGCCTGTAAGCCTGTGTTTATCTTCAGGCACAAAGATTTTTTAAATGCTTTCATTGGCTTGCACCGGGAGGTAGACGGCAGGATTAATAGCTGTTCTTCAAAGCTATAAACTGCATGGTGTGTTTGCTCAGACTTTGAGCCATGAGTTACTGCTGTAATTAAATCCAGAAGGAGAGACCGTAATAACATTCTGACTTGATTTCCAGTGGCAGAGCATTGATTAAGAAAGCTACATAATAAATGAGAGGCATTTCAGAATCACACTGTTGATGTTATCTGTAATTTTTTTATAATTAGAAAAGCCTAAAGAAAATTGTATATTATAATTACATGCATTATTAATCCTACTCTGTTATAATAAGAGTTCTTCTATGATTACAGGTTGCAGCAACCTTTTTGTATATTTTTTTTAAGAGTTCCAGTGATTTGGTTTACAAAAGCCCTTGTAAACAACAGATAAATTGTACCATATTATTTCAAACTCAATGCAAAACCAGAGAAAGTTCAAGTTGATGACTCAAGAATCCAAAAGGGAACAAATCATTTCCCTGTTTAAAGTCTGTGGCACAATGAAAAGAACATTCATACAGCTATCTTTTATACAGCCCTTCACACAAAAGTCTGGAATAATTGAATGTAGAAGGAGGTAAGTAGGATATTTAATGATTAAAACCTAACAATTTATAGTACATTCTGCTCCTTTTGAGTAAAGTGACCTGAGCATAGGGTTTTGCTCTTGAATAAAATTGTATTCTACCATTCTATATGATTATTTAGTATATATCTTTTCAACTCTCTTCACTGAGGTAAGAAGGGAGCTAGCACAAGATACATAGAGTTTCTTAGTTCACTGAGAAAAGTGGCCAGAACTTACATAAAGATCTGTGTTTTCAGAGAAAGCAGAAACTCTCCAAAGTCAGGTTAGTTAAGACAGCCTCTCAGTCATACTGATAACTGGTTACTCTTACAAGCAGCCCCATTGGATATAGAGGGATTGATTTCTCCTATGAACAACTGGTCAACAAAGTGAGTAAAGGTTTAATCTTTCAGACTAAATTTCTTCAGGTCCGATTTAACCTAATTCATTTTGCTTGATGGAACAGATACGGCCCAGGTGCCAGTATTCTTTTTCCAATTCTCCATGCCAACATTTTAGAGGTATTTGAAAGCTCATTTTTGGAAATAACAAAAAGCAGAGTGACATGAGAATTAACTGTAGATTAATAACTAAGCTGCATCTTTCATCACCTGTTTTCTATCCACAGTTTAATTGCAGGTACAAACCCAATAGAAAATAAGGTAAGATACATTGAAAACCCTTCAAGTATTTGAGGGTTAGTACAGCATCTCTAAGGTGCATCTCATGCACTCGTATCAGACAGCACGCAGATCTCATACACTGCTTGAGCTGAATTGTTTGACATGTTTGGGTGAACTTCAACATATCTGCTAATGTCTGCTTCACATTTTAACTCACTGGATGAACAAACTCCATACCCAAAAAGAAAGAAGAAAACTTTTACCAAATAGTAAAGGCAAAGCAAAGTACCTTTATCACTCTCATGAAGACAGAGATAACAGAAGCCACTTCTAGTTAAGCACAGACCTATCACAAAACATCAACAATGAGAATATGAAGCTGCCAGAGCATGGAAGTGGGAAAGTGTAAACACAAACAGGCAGTTCTCTCATTTCTGACCCCACAACATCAGTATTCACCCAACCTCAGCAAGAACAGCTATCGTGCAGAATGGATCCCGAGAACACTTCTTCCCAGAACTGAAATCTGTATTCCAAGACCACCAACATCACAGGACCACCCAACCCAGCTTTTGCCAGCCAGAACCATGTAACTGCCATTTGGCTCATGGAAACAAAGCTACATTAATGCCCGGTAAAAACTATTTGGAGAATTGTTAAAAGGAGGTTCTGAACATGTTCCAGTCACTGAGTGTTGATTCTGGCAGGCACAAACTGAGTCATGCTTGGTCCCACACTGAGCCACTGCACTGCAGTCTGGGGCTTCCTCCAGATGGTTACAGATGCCTCTGAATGGAGACCAGCTGGTTAATGTTTTCTTGCCTTGGTTACATGCAGATAAAACCATTTGCGTCATGGTTACTTTTGACGGCAAGTGGTTTTGCTTCATTCACTTTAGGCTCAATAAAGGGCATTTTTTAGCTGGAGACAAAAGGGTTATTCTGGCAGGTTATGGAAATGTTTTGCAGGTTTTTCTGTGATTTAAGTGCTTGGTCCAATCTTGACTGAACTCTGTTAAGACAGATGTAAATGCCCCAAGTGGTGCTGTCACATTAAATGCATTGGTTGTCTTGTTCACTTATTAGTTGCATTTTGCCATAACACACACTGACTGGCAACGAGCTTTGATTTCAAGACTTTTGGAGAGACTCCAACCTAGACAAGGCTTAGTTACCATCTGAATTTTGTCTTCATCAACTTTGTATGGCATTACAAGACTTTACCTTGAGGAACAGAATCTTCTAGCTCTAAGTGGAGGCAAGAGATTTCCATCTTTAATTTTTGTAATTATTGATAATTAAAAGGGATGAGAAAGCAATATGAAGGAGAAATTTTCTTGTTCCCCAACTGCCCAGTATTATAGCAGAACAGAGGTTCACCTAGCTGATCAATGCTGATTAGTCTGGAAATTGGCACTTATTGGATCTTACCTTTGGAGCTTCGATACCAGATCTTAGCCCCAGAATATAGATGACTTTTAAGTTTATTATAGAGGTATCTTCCACCAAGGAAGATCTTTCATTTTTTCCCTCTATTGTGGGAAGAATTTACCTTTGTCTGACCTGCCACATCCCACTGTATCAAAACTCCTGTTACAGAAGATTCCTCCATCTAAGAATTTTGAAGCACTGTTCTTCTTTATGGATTAACTAGGGTAATCCAATTCACCTAGCCAGATTTAAATACCAACTGACGAGCAAACAGATGTTTTGCCTTAATTCATAGATTTTATTAATATTACTATTAAGAAATTGTTAATTTCTTAATACATTATTTTAAATGCTAAATATTAATGTTTTCCTTGCTCATCCACAAAAGAAATCAGGTGTCTCATACCCTAAAGTATTTCTTATTCCCCTTTAACAATGAGGTCAAACCACACAGCATCAGGAGTGTAGATGTTTATTTTTGGTCAGGTTCATCCTCAGTGAACCTGGATTTGCATATATGAACTCTAAGACTTAGAAAAACAGGCCTGTTACGAGCACAAAGAGTAGGTGCCACAGTAACAAACAGTTAATTTCAGTAGGAAGAAATTATTTCTTGTGAAGTCTTATCATTAACAATATTAAAATAATGACAGATTATCTTACCTGTGTTAGGAAATGTGCTTTGCTGGTACCCTAAACATGGAAGTGCAATATAAATTGTGTACGTTTTCTTTTTCCACTAAGTGCTTTCTCTGCCATAAAAAGAGTCTCTGATTCCTAACGTAAATTGATTCCATGTGCCAATACCCCCACAAAATTAGTGATTCTACTAGTAGATGCTCTGCCCCTTTATGGAAACTCATATCACTTACTGCTCTGGGAATAAATCTGATGGGTGATTCAAGACCATCTTATATAGTGCACAAGCAATTATTGCTGGAACAAGAACTCATTTTATACAAAGCTGTATTTATCCTTAGTTTGAAATGACACTGCTTCAAATTATCCAAGTGACTCTATAGAGACTATGTTCAGGCAGTTAACTCATTAACATTGCAGTCTCCAGATGGGCGAAGACAGATCACACAGATTTATACGTTTAATGAATAGCCAAATACGGCAGCTCCTTTAAAATTTTATCTAAATATTTTCTAACATAGCTAAGAGGTCACTCTGATCTATTTTAGTGTACTGCTTACAAAAACTGTACTGCCTTTGAAAGCAATCCGTGGATTGGTTTTTCTTTAAAGATGCTGTAATACTTGCTGAATATAGTTGGCCACAATACTTGCCAAATTACGGCAAAAAACTGACTTTGAATAAACTTCACTTAATGTGTTTAAAGTTCAGCTCTTGTTAATAATACCTCTGGTTAATCTACATGTGGTTGTATTTCATCTGCTAGCCTGAGTGTTCAAGGGTAAATCAAGTCTGACAGACGGAGACATGACACTATATTCCTACAGAAGAGACTGGGGAGCTCCCCATAAGAGAAGCCCAAGTAATATTTACTTCTGCAGTATCCAAAATCCAAAGTAAAAGGTGAATAGAGAATTTAACTGAGCCCCTTTTCAGCCATTTGCTTTAAAAAGTAGAAACAAACAAACAAAAACCCCATCACCAAACAAACAAAAACACACACAAAAAAATATTAAAATTAAATCAGAATAGGAATGTTAAAACACTTACAAACACTGGAGTTTTCATTCCTTGGAGGACCAGAACACGATACAAACCTACTAGCTAGAGACCTTCTCGATACCTGCATCAAATTCCTACACCAACAAAATAGTCCTATGCAGGAAGGCACTCTGTCTGTAAACAGACTTCTATCATGGAAGGCCACCCCTTGTCAAGCTGTATTCTCAGCTGATGCCCCATTATCTTCATTTAAGCCTTTTCACAAAAGCCACAGAATTTGACCTGTAATTTGCTATAGTACTGTACATTGCTTCAGCAGAGGTACAATCTGTAAGCATCTATAGGACTGAAATCAGAGGTTTTCACTGCAACGTAACAAGATTCACTGCTCCGAAATGAAGCCAAGACAAATCAAAATAATTATCATCATTATAAACATGTGTCTTTTAGCAGCTGGGACAAGCTTCCCAGTGGTGGTAAACTTTGCCTCCTCCAGTGCCCTAGTGAAGACAGCTTGGTCAGAAATCAAACAGAAGTTATGGAGAAAGGATTCACTAGGTGAGGGTCAATGGCCACGATTGTGATTTTTCATAATTTGATGATAAGTTTTGGCCCAAAAATCCGTTAATCTGAATCTTTTCAAGTGTCATGATTTTGATTAATTCATCTTTGTCCCCTCTTTATGACACTTTCAAGCAATTCGCAGGGCTCTCACCTGACCCTTTTACCTCTCCTAAGAGAAGTCTGCTGTTCAACAGAAAGAAATGTGTGAAGTAATTTACTCATGTGTTATTAAAGCTTCTCTGCTTGTAGATGGATGCATGCTCATATGTTGCCATGTTAACAGGAGTTATATGAAACATGGTCTCATTACTCAGTAGAACCTCCTGGAATAAAAAGATTACTTCAGCTACACAATATTGATTTTTTGTGATCACTGTACATCCCATCTGCATTACTTTCTGACTCCAACAGTCCCATTGTGAATGTGAAGATCAGAAAGAGAGAAAAGGGAAACTAGCACCTTGGTTAACTTTCATCGTAATGCCAATACTTTCTAATTGCAAGACAGAATAATCAAGGACCCAAAGTAAATTAATTCTCTATTGAAACATTCCTAGCAGAAATTATGTATGGCAGAGTTCCCTGAAAATCACCAGCATATGGAGAATTTCTTCAGAGATTTACAACTCCCCAGCCTCTCTCAGATGAAGACAACATACTTAGAGCAGGGAATAGCAAGTAAGAGACTTAGAGTGACAACAGCATCATGTTGCCTTAACAGAACCTATACTATCCAAATGATGGCATCTTTGATCAGTTGGAGCCAAGCCGTCCCATAACGGTGTCTGACAACTGCCATTTCCCTGCACACCTCAGGTATTTAATTACACATAAGTGAATAGCAATAAACAAACTGAATTATGCAACGCATTATCCTCTGAGGAAAGAGATAATGACATGGTCATGGGAATTTCCCCAAGTAAGTCACTTCCATCTCTAGATTTGCACAGTCATCAAACAATGGCCCTGGAAGGAATCAAAGATGCCTTTACTTGAAGGCTGTATCAGTGTATGTCATTCCTGACAGATGTTTCTCCAATCTGTTCCTAAAGACCTCACAATCACAGAAACTTCACAGCCTCTTCAAGCAACTTATTCCAGTGCTTTATTTCCCTTGTCCTTTGAGAGTTTTTTTGTAATTCTCTGTTTAAACTCCCCTATGTTAATTTAAGCACATCATTGTTTGTCCTTACCATCACAACACAGAAGACCTTATCCTCCTCTTTAAAATGGTCTTTTAGGTACCTGAAGGCTGTCATTAGGCCTTGTTTCAGCCTTTTTTTCTGCCACTACATAACTCCAAGTCATTCAATTTTTACTCATGATAAGAGGTTAAAAAAAAAAAAAAAAAAAAAGGCAAAACCCCCACAACCTTTACCAGAAGAGGACATTGAACTCTGTCCTGTCCATCCACAACTTTCTTAAAAATTTGTTGATCAATGCTGGCCATAGTATTCCCATGCTGATCTGAGCAGAGAAGAGACCACTCTCGTCCGAAGCTGATAGTGGGATGTTTGTCTTTCTCACAACAGCATGTCATTGCCTACTTGCAGTTAATTTTTGATCTGTTGTAATGAAAGATACTTTTGTGGAGAACTACTCTCTAGACAGTTGTTGCCCAGACTATTTCCCTAGCTAAGTGTTTCTGGCTAAGAGTACTTTGCACTTGTCCCCTGCTGACTTAACATTGTTTTTTTCAGAGATTTCTTTAATTTACCATACAAATGTACCCCCTTACTCAAATATACTTAAAGTCCTTCTCAGCTTTATGCCTACCACAAAATTACCAAACAAACTTTATTTTTTTTTAATCAAACTATGTGACCTTTGTTCCTCCCCAGTCCAATCTGCAAGGTTGGTTTGGTTGGTTGGTTGGTTGGTGGGGTTTTTTTTGCACTAAAAGAAACTATAACAGATTAACACAACTTATTTTTGGCCAATTTACACTAACTGCTATTCATCCTCCAATTATTTTTGTAAATGTTACCAACAGTTTGTTATAATTGAATTTTTTTCCTCTAGAACTGTTGTTAATCTCACTGGACTATAATTCCCAAGCTACTCCAGGGAAAAAAATATTTTCTCTCCTTCAAGTTTATTGTAATTATATGCAGACAGCTTTCATTCTCCATTGAGTATCAGACCAATCCACCCCTTTGATCTTCCTCATTCTATTAACAGTTCTTACAGAATGATTTCTGGTTATCTTTGAGGTCTCATTTTGTGCCTTGGCCTTTCTGGTTTCATCCCTGAATGCCTGAGCTGTTCTTTCAGATATATTCTTAGAAAGCTGACCTCTTCTTTTTACTGTGTCTTTCTGTCTGGTGTTAAAGTTACAGAAAAACCCTTCATCATCCACTCAGCTTGGCACCTGCTAAATTTTCTATTCCTGCATTTGGAGAGTCCAATTTATCCCTTAGCTTACTCTGTAGAACTGACAACTTTATCTACCATTAGCTTTACCTCTTAGGAGATGTTATTATTTAGCAAATTTGAGTTTATTGATAACCATCTTCTCAAAACCCGCTGCTTTTATCATCATCTCTCCCATCTTCCCCTACTGATACAGAAGTCCTGAGGCAATTTTAAAAAAATTTAGAAATCATCTGGTAAGTATAAAACTCCCCCAACATTTAATGTTAGTAAAGTTGAATGTACAGAGGAACAAAATATAGCACTTCAGCTGCCAAGTAGGAAGAAATAGTAGATAGGAGGGGAAGCTTTACTGAGAAATGGAAATCTACCAATATGTGCTCAAGTAGTTTCAAAGCAAGCCATAGCATCAGAGGGCATGGGAGATTGTTTCTATCCAAAATAGTGAGAAATTTTCTCATCCTCAATTCAGTGAGCCATGCTCTCTCAATCATAAAGTTCCATTCTTCTGATTACCCCCAAAAATCAAAGTAATAATCTCAACAGGGCAGCCAATACAGAAAGCATAAGCATGTTGCCTCTCCTTGAGCAGTGGCACTGTGTTTCAATAGTCTCGGTACCCATTTGCATTGACAATTTATTCTCTAGACAAAGTATATGTTTTTAACCTTAAACTTCTTAGGACTCATTTATGCAATAAAGCACTTCTTTGCGCCCCAGCACAGAAATAGGACTCATCTGGATCTCTTCTGACATGCCATTCATGAGTAGGCACATAAGATTTTAAACACTTGCTTAAAGATACAGCTTCCCCTGATGGGCAGTGAAACCCCATATGGGATAACTTCAGGAAACAGAGCAATTAGTCCAAATAAGCCTTTGACTCAGAAGCATTTATCCACTACCCAGAAGTAGATATATGAACAACTGTGATTTTGGAACAGCATCCCCATTGCCTAAAATAACCCAGCAAGACCTCTCATTATGGAAATCAGCACTGACACCAATCCCTTCTGCTGCACTACTTACTCCATACCAGCCTTCCATTCCTGGACCTGCTCCCACTTCTCCATGGAAGGAAAGTGATATAGGTTCATCATCTTTGCAAGGGAGTGGGACCTGCAATCCTCCTGGCAGCTAAGCAGCTCCTTGTTGAGGTTTTATTCCTAGAAAGGCAACACTCAGGTGTACAACCCTCTAAGCTATTCTGCAACCCCTCTGCCTGTGGGATTGACTGTTCCTTTGCATGTAGTCACCTCGCCTCCTGATGCTGCTGAGAGATAACCTAGACCCCATTCCAGCTGATGTCCCCATGGACATGCATTTTGGAGGCTGTCAAGAGCTGGGCATGGCATGCAGCAGGTGATGCACATGGAGAACATACCTGCCAGCAGATCTGATTAGCACACAGCATACTGCAATAATTCACTGCACACATATTTCTTTGGGTGCCCTCAGCACCACAGCTTATGGATGGTCCGGCCTTCCCCTCATAACACAAGGCTTACGACATCTGAGAAAAAAGAGAAAATAGGGATATGGGTGTTTCAGATGCCTGTAAAACAGTAAAAACAATCAAGTCAGAAAGAACTGAACAGTATTAACTTTTCACTATGCCTAAAAACACATTAATCTCTTTCTTTTATTTTTCTCTATTTTTTGTGTGTGTGTGTGTGTGTGTGTGTGTGTGTGCAGTTAGACATTTTACTCTCTGGCCTGTGGAAATACAGGCAACAGCTGCCCTTTTGGCTGCACAGACAAGCCCCAAAACACTGTAGGCACACCAATGGCCAGTTATTTCTGGGCAGGAGTCCAGGGGATGATCTCAGTCCCCAGCCTTCTGCAGGGCTTGGGAGCAGCCTCTGTAGGAAAGCACATGCTTTTTTTTCCTCTCTTTTTGGGATGATTATCAGCAAGAGCCACTCTCAGAATGCATCTCTCTCAACATTTGAATAGGCAGCAGAATACCCTCGATGGAAAATCCCCACATCTGAAAGATACTGTGCCTGGAAGCTGTCCAGGGTTTGCTGGCCTGTGGTCCAGATTGCGAGACCCAGCTTTTCAGCCAAGAATTTTCCCCACCGGACCAAAGAAATGCAGGAGTCTGTTTCCAAGCAGCAGCAAGCAGAAGAAAAGTGCATGGGGTAAGATGAGTCCTGGCAATTCACAGCAGGCAAATGTAAGCTGATATTTTGCATCTCTAGCCCCTCTCTGCTGTGTGGTCCAGCAGCAGTGTGCCTGTGTATGTTTTCCAAGAAGGGGATGGTAAAAAAAATCTGATGTTAAGAAGACAACAAACCTGAGGCCTTCCAGGGAGAGCTGCCTGCACTGACCATGGAAGAATACCAAGGGAAGAAGTGGGTTAAAATCCTCATCCTCCTTCGCATCAATGCGTACCACTGAATCTACTGACTGTCCCAGCACCTGCACAACAAATGGTCTTCTCTTGAACAAAGTCCAGCCAGGGGAGATGGTGACCCCCATTACTCAGTCATCTCTGGATAAATTACTCAGTGGAGACTTGGGTATAAATCCTAAATTAAACTGAGATAGCTCAAGCCCCATCTTCCACAAACTGGACTATTTGCCTGTGGGATCCTGTTAAATCCCTGAAAAGTAGCATAAGGAGAAATGACATGGAAGCAACTTTGTCTATCCCACTCCTTTTTCTCTGTGTGCTTGTCAACAACACAATCCTTTGTAATGCAGGGGGATTAGGTTTTGTAGGCATCTGTTGCAGAGAGTCTGTTGAATAACCACCTGTTTCCAGTATTGACATTCAACCCAGGCTGCAGGATCAGTACACAGCTTTGGCGGGGCTGAGGGATCTCTGTTCCACCAAAATTACATAAAATCGTTCTTCTTACTGCTCCCTCCATACAGCAGCTCTCGTTCCAGCTGGGGAAGGAGTGTGCTGAGAAGTTAATGAGGAGATTTAAATATCTCATTAAAAGATTGGTAGACAGAGGGAGAATAAGGAGGATGATGTGTTTTAAGGGCAAAACAGGCTTATAAATGCCTCTGGTTCTGCCACCTGGTAGAACTCTCTGCAGTAAAGATGAATGAAAACTTCTCCTCTACTTTAGAGGAGACCAGATTCATGTCTGGATCTTGCTACTGTCCTCTATTTTCACAAGAGGTCAAAACTGCTCTTCATGACAGTCCATACTGGCCTCTGCTGCTCCAGCTTTCATCTATTATTTTCTACTGCTTATTTTTGAGACACTGTAGTTGTTCATACCAGGGGAAATTAGGTTTCCTTTGCTTTCCATAACAGCAGCTCCCACAGTTTACCAGGCCAGACCAGATGTAATTTTTCATTAGTAATTCTACCAGTTTCATCACTGCTGTAGGGGAACAAATTGATTGACCAGATCTGCAGGTACAACTTTGCTTGCCTGCAGGCTTCAATCGGTCACCGCATCAACTGCCCTCTGCTCAGAAAACCTGTCATCCATTAAAGCTGATAATATCTTTTCCCATCTTTTCCTGAGAAAACAAAGGGTAGTTAAAAAAAAAAAAAATAACATCCCGAAATAAATTAATGCTAGAATAATGAAATAAAATTATATTCAAAACAGAGTCTCATGCAGAAGGGCATGAGAATAGTGTGTTCAGAGTGCCACGCCATCCCCAATGGGCCTCCACACTGGGTTGGCTCTAATCAATGACACATGCCATTTCTGCAAAACACAGCCCAAAGGCACAGCGGCGTGAATTACAGAGACTATTTCAACCCTATCCTGATTTTCCTGCTAAATCTGATCTTTAACATTGTTTGAAAACAATTTTTGTGGCTTAATTAGATATAGTGACAATAAGTCAATAGCCAGTTTAACATTTTCTGGTCTCCAGCCTAGAAACAGTGAAGTACTGAGTCCATGGCAGAACTAAGAGTCTATCTACACATCTTAAAAGCCTTTCAAGCCTGCAGTTTAGCTCACTCTTCCATGTGGGCCAATCTGCTAGATGTGCCTATATATGCTAATATTTTCAGATACCACCTTCCAAAGCTTGAAAAAAACATATATATGGTTTTGTTCTAAACCCACATCTAACAGTCTGTGGTTTGATAGTTTAAATCTTCTCTTCCATTTGTCAAGCCTGCATTAATTTGCAGGGAAGGCATGATTCAATCTGAACCTTATTGATAAAACCAACTAACGGCTGGAATTTACATAGAAATAATGCAGGCATCAAAAGCTATCCAGGAGTTTGAAGCATCAGAAATAATCACAGTGCATTGAATAAGATCATATGAATAATTCACGAGCTTCAGCATCACAGTTTTGGATTCCTATAAGATCAGTGTTCTTTTTACCAGAATTGTAAGCTGAAAAAAAAAAATCACATCAAGAATTGTACTGTTATTTAGCTAATCTTAAAAAATATTATCCCCCGCAGTAGCTCCCCAGGACTGATAAGAGTAAATGTAGAAGCGTCAGACCAGTATCAGTAATTTTTTAAGATAAAGTTTTCTAAAATATCTACTAACCACAAGACAGCAAAACTGATGCAAACTAAAAAATAGGTATTACCTTTATAGAACACAAAACAGAACAAAACAAAAAACACGACAACAAACAAACAACTATTTCTTTACCATTTGTCCTAAATAGAATCACAGAATATCCATGGCTGGAAAGGATTCTAGATCACTGAGTCCAACCATACCCATAACAAAAAAAACACCTAAAAAAATCCCAAAACACCTAAATACCTAAATACCCTGATGAAACATGACTTCAAAACCACAAAATAACCCCCTACATGCCTGCCACTAGAGCATGTCCTGAAGCACCAGGTCTACCCGTTTCT
>JAAGNO010001373.1:19695-97766 GCA_033439905.1 Ceryle rudis | reverse complement strand
CATTTCCCCTGGTTCTGTCAGAAGGTACTAAGATGAAGAGGCCAACACCCACCTCTCTACAACCTCCTTTCAGGTAGCTGTAGAGGGCAATGTGTTCCCCCCTCATTGCCTTGTCTCCTATTCTCCAAACTAAACATACCCAGCTCCCTCAGCCTCTCCTCATACGACTTGTTCTCCAAACCCCTCACGAGCTTGGTAGCTCTCCTGTGGACACGTTCCAGCATCTCAATGTCTTTCCTATAATGAGGGGCCCAGAACTGAACACAATATTCGAGATGAGGCCTCATAAGTGCTGAGTACAGGGGCATGACGACTTCCCTTCTCCTGCTGACCACACTATTCCTGAAACAAGGCAGGATCCTGCTGGCCTTCTTGGCCGCCTGGGCACACTGCTGACTCATATTAAGCCGTCTGTCCACCAGCACCCCCAGGTCCTTTTCTGCCGGACAGCTTTCCAGCCACTCTTCCCCAAGCCTGTAGCATTGCCTGGGGTTGTTGTGACTGAAATGCAGGACTCAGCACTTGGCCTTGTTGTGCCTCACACAATTGGCCTCAGCCCATCGATTCAACCTGTTCAGATCCCTCTGTAGAGCATTCCTGTCCTTGAGCAGATCAATACTCCCACATAATTTGGTGTTGTCTGCAAACTTACTGAGGGTGCTCTCAATCCCCACATCCAGGTCATTGACAAAAATTCCAAACAAGACCAGCCCTAAAACTGAGTGCTGAGGAACAGCACTGGTGACCAGCAGTCACCTTGATTTCACCCCATTAATCACAACTCTCTGGGAACGGCCAGCCAGCCAGTTTTTAACCCAGTGAAGAGTCCATTTGTCTATACCATGTTTTGACAGTTTCTCCAGGAGAATGCGGTGGGAGACTGTGTCAAAGGCCTTACTAAAGTCCAAGCAGACAACATCCACAGCCTTCCCCCCATCCAAAAGGCGAGTCACACGGTCATAGAAAGAGATCAGGTTGGTTAAGCAAGACCTCCCTTTCATAAACCCATGCTGACTGGCCCTGATCCCTAGTGAGAGCTCACTCAAGATGATCCTCTCCATGATCTTCCCTGGTACTACTGAAGTCAGGCTGACAGGCCTGTAGTTCCCTGGATCCTCCTTCTGGCCTTTCTTGTAGATAGGCGGCACATTAGCCACCCTCCAGTCATCTGGTACCTCCCCTGTTGACCAGGACTGTTGAAAAATGATGGAGAGAGGCTTGGTGAGCTCTTCTGCCAGTTCCCTAAGTACCCTTGGGTGAATGCCATCCAGCCCCTATGAGCGTCTAGGCGCAGAAGCAGATTATTAACTACTTCTTCCTGGATTATGGGGGGGTTGTACTGTTCTCCATCCTTATCTTCAAGCTCAGGAGACTGAATAACCTGGGAGTAGTTGGTGTATGAGATATTTCTGTTCTGCTCTACCATTAACCACTGCTGTAAATGTAGGACAATGGCAGAGTACTGGGCTAGCCCAGGGCACCTTCTGGCTACTATAAATACCTTTTTTCAAACAATCTCAGGCAATTCTTTCTCTGATGCAGCCTGTGTGGGAGCTGTGCCAAAACTCTCATTGCAGTGATTGTGCCCAGGGCTCTGCATCACCACTCACTCATGTTGTCCTTTCCCTGGCCTGGTTGCACCTTCAACCTCCGCATGGCTCTAACAGCCATTTTTACTCCCTATTGCCCTTTCCTTCATGCTTTAGCCTCCGTATTTTAGCCCTTGCATTCAGAGCACCACGTGGGAAGGGTGGCCCAGATTGCTGAATTTAGCCCACCGTGGAGAGGAGTAGAGAGCAGGCCCAGGTTTCAGCCCCTTCTCTAAATGTATTTGTTATAAAAGATACTGCAGGATCTGTTTTGAATAGACAATAGACAGGAAATTAACAGTTAAGGTTGAAACTCTAGTGCTTCATTCCTGTGATTAAAAGAAAACAGCATGCTGAAAGAGAAAGACAATTTCAGCTTTCATGTAGCACTGTCCCTCAAACGGTGCTTCACATCAGGCATTATTTCTCTGCAGAATTTACCCATTAATTTTCTTCATTTAAAGTAAAAAGCATCCACAGAAGATTATAAAATGCTCTGTATTCCCAAACAGACAGATGATAATGGCTCATCCTGAATATGCCATTCTGTCCCTCCACACAGATATTAAATGGCTGAGATAAATCGTGGCTTGGGGGTTTACAGAGGCAGCATGTCAGCGATAGCAATGGATTACAAACTTCCTCCTTTAGACAGCAAGCACCCAATTACCAGCATCATCTTCCTTCATGCTTTGAATAGTGAAGGAGGGGTTGGCATCCATAATTTTTCATTTCTCAGTAGATGGAGGCTGGTACAGTAATGCTTGTTGCAACTGAAGGTGTTGATATCCAAAGTCATTCATAAACAGAAATGCCATGTTACACAACCTGTGGGGACATTACAGTGAGAGGAAGGAACCTGCTCCATCTTTGCACCCCTGTATAGTGTGGGCGTGCATGAAGAGGCATGAAAACGCTCTGGACGTGTTTGCATTATGAGCAAATACAACAGTTGTGATAAAACCATCTTCTCAATGTACAATAATCTGGTCTGATCTCACAGCTGATGCTGTTTTGCACAGGAGGCTAGACCAGGGACCTCCTGAGGCGCCTTTAAACCTGAATTTTCCTATAAAATGGAAGGGAATGGCTCATATCAGGCAGCTGAAATGAGCTGGGTCTTTAATGTTTGTTCTCTTCATAGATCAGGTAAATACAGTGTTCAGAAAAGTTATACTGAGCAATAACAATTAAATGCTAATTACTTAATGAGAAATGTAAGGCTTATTAGGAAATAGGGGAGTGTCAAAAAGCCCTGTGAGTCCATGGTGTTTTCTTTTGACCACATACAATTGCAGGGGTCTTTGACCAGTGACCTTGGTGAATGCTCCTCTTCCAGGACAAGAGAAAGGCAATATATGTCTTAATATCCCAAGAGATGCGCCACCCAGGGCCTCTTACCACAGTAAAACTTACCAGCTCCTTTTCTTCCAGGGAAGGTGCTGGAGGGCCCAAATTTTAATTCCCTATGTGTTTTTTTAAGCCAGACTCATTAAATTAATTAGCAACATGCTGCATCCTACCATCATTCCTGGTGATTGGTGGAGTCTCCTCCTCTAGAGACTTTCAAAACCTGCCTGGATCTGTTCCTGTGCAGCCTGCCCTGGATGATCCTGCTCTGGCAGGGGTTTTGGACTTGATGATCTCCAGAGGTTTCTTCCAACACCTACCATTCTATGATTCCTGCTTGGCCAGCTCTCTGCACACTCTCACCAAGTTCGGAACACCATCAGACTAGATTAAGTGGTTGTCACATGGGAGGACAGGGCTCTATTCAGAAGGACCTGGACAGGCTGGAGAAACAGGCTGATGGGAGCCAACACAGCAGATACCCAGTCCTGCATCTGAAATGGAATAACTTAATACAGCAGGACAGCATAGGGACCAACTGGTACTGTAACTTGAGCTTCCTTTTTGCAAATAACCAAAATTTGACTGCACAAGGTTTGAGCAACCTTAGCTAACTCTGAGGATGGCCCAGCTGTAAGCAGAGGCATTGGACTAGATGACCCTTAAAGGTCCCTTCCAACCCAAACCCAAATTATGATTCTATGAAAAAATGTTCTTTAGAAACTTGCTAGCAATAAAACACAAGAGAATGTTAGCTGGAAACAATAATTTAACATAAATGATTAAAAAAAGATTGATCCCAATTCAAGCATTTAAATGTGCCAGCTGCTAAATTACAACAATGGCACAGACCTGGATGCCTGTGCCCATTTTAAACAGTGCTCAATGAGATTTGTGTGGATAGCAGGCTGCCTGCTGGCCCCTATCCTGTGACCAGAAGAACATTGAGGCAAAACCCCTGTGGCTTTGCGGGGACTCCAGGGTGAGATGTGTATGCAGCAGTATAGCCTGGACCGTAGGATCACAACTTAGCACAGCCTGGTGAAGTTAGATGGGTCTGCAAATTCATTTTGAAGTTTCTGCCTGGGGAAAGGTACCCAAAACCTAGAAAGAAGAAAACAACAGTGGTTCCAAAGGGAAATACAAAGCAAGTGGCATCTAGAGGATGATGGTCAGGAGGTGGACACGTCTCCAGTGCTGTGGTTGTAACCTACATGCATCAGGCATTTATAAGTATTAGAAGTAAATATTTGTCCACATCCAGGTACAGCAGCATTCAACCCATCTTCCAGCAGCTCCCCAAACCCATTTTTCACCACTCAGCAGCAGTCTTCATTTTATTAAGTATTAAGGTACAGCACTGGCCCTTCACAGGCACACATTCCCAAGAACAAACATAGGATAAAGCTGCAGCTAGGAAGGAAGCAATCACGTACAGACATTAACCCCTGTGAGTAGGCACTGCGCTTTTAGGTCAATTTGACCCCTTACATCACCTGCGCCGTTTGCAAACTGAATCATTCCAGCATGAGCAAGAGCACTAGAAAGGGTACAGGTACCCCCCTCATATGACAGGGTCCACTCCCCATTAGGGCTAGAGGCACACACTGTTTAGTAGCTCAGAACATAGCATGAGATTTCCATGCACCCGTGCTGACAGCTGGAAACAAAGGAACGCCAGGCACGAACGGCCTGTCCTCAGGCATCATCTCAGGTCTCTTTCACCACCACTTCTGCTCACAGGCATGGATCAGGCTGCATGTCATGTGCATCCCCTGCTTTTGTTAGTCATTTCATTTGTAGGCAAGGGATCACGTCTGTTGCTCCCTTAATTATGGAAAAGTTGCCTGCGCACAATTTAAACAAGCCCCCGTTCTGCTCTTTATCAATATTGAACACGCTTCCTGTCTCTTCAATTCTCCAGCTTGCAGCCTCACAACATTTGTTCATAGCTGCAGGCTATGTCAGTGAGACTTTGATAGAGCAACAAAAGAGTTCCTCGTTCAAACAAACAGCACTAGTGAATCGACCGGCGTGCTGCTAACGCTGTCAGGATTGCAGCGGACTGGAGCAGCACCGTCACATGGGTGGAAAAGGTTATTTTTCAATATGTATAGTGAATAATGTTACAGCACCTGCATCTCCCTTGGGAGGTGTTGCCAGTGCTCCCATCTAACTGGGCCTTTCAGCTGAGAGTGAGCATCCAGGTGTGTGTCACAGCACTTCGGGAGGCTGAGGTGCTACTCTGCTAGATGTTGGATGGATGTACAGGAAAGGCAAATCTCCCTTGCAGCTGAGGGACACACTCACCAAGTACCTTGAAGGCCCTGCAAGTCCTTCCCACTCTCAAAAGGAAAATCAAGTTCTGATCTTAGGTTTCTAATTTAGGTGTGCAGTGTTCCCTGATGTAAATACCTCCAGGAAAAAATTCACAACTGTGCAGGACAGGGCACAAGCAGTGAGAAAACCAGCACAGGAACAAAGCATTGCATCTGTGTGTTTGCCAGAGGTTCCTTCTGACCTTCTCCATACCTGTGGGTGCCACCAACAGTGACCAGCAAGAGGAAACCCTGAGGATGCCAAGCTAGCAGGTTACTGAGTGGCCACAGATGATATCACAAGTGATGTATGCCACTCTAAATTGTAGTTTGGCAGTAGGGAAGAAGCTCTTCTGCTGACCTTGTCCTTGTTCTTGCAACTCTGGTGTGGGCAATGTAGAAATGTGGAAAGACATGTCTGCCCCAAGAGCAGGCAAACATCCTCAACAGGGTATGCTACTGAGGCAATGGGCAGTTTTGGTTGCAAACCTTTGCCTCCTCCTCCCTATCCCCAGGAAAACTGAGGTCTCTGGTTCTGGTTCACATCCAGAGCAGATATCGCTGTAGAGATTTGGTGGGTAGTTGCTGGGATGTGGGGTGCAGGCAGTTGCACCCCAATGTTGGCCTCTGTCCCACAGAGGTGGGGACAAAGTCATGAAGGATCCCAGGAGAGACATGGCTGACCAGGGCCTGGCACTGCCAACAGTGCATGGCAGCGGCTGGCAGCATTGTGACCAAAGGGGAGATTGCAAAGTGAGAGGACTGTGTCCTGGAGCCCCTGACACACACCTCACCTTCCACCTCTCCACATGACACGCATGGTCTGGACATCGAACCCAGGCAGCTGCAGCTGACAATTTATCTCAGTAGTTACAGAGGAACCAAAACTCCACATAGCCTACCTTCAATAGCAAAGGTGTAAAGTTTATGATGAGTTTTCTTATTTTATTTCTCTCCAATTAGAAGAATGCTTAAAAACACAAACTACACACCAGCATTATTATGCACACTGAGAAACACTGTATTTATGCCTTGAGTTGTTTGATCACAGAGGCAAAATCAGGCCTTTGCTGATTGCCAAATGCCAGGAAACTTTAATGAATCAGTTTCATTATACAGGATAAATGACATCAAATCTATTGCACCATAAGTGAGGGCTTAACTTTCATTTGCATAATGATTAAAGTGAAATTGTGAATCACATTATTACACAGGTAATAATTATCTGCAGCTTTATGTGAAGGCTGACTTATTTCTGATGGCTTTAGTAACAATTTTTCAAGTGATTGGTGATTTTGGTCCCTTCCGTTCTGAGTTGTCCAGCCTGACCTAATCTTAGACAGGTTCCAAAGGTCAGCACTTTCTGAAATTGAAACTTTGCGAATGTTATCCTCCTGCACATACAGAAAATCACTACTTGCTTTTTCAAACCCCAGCTGTCACTGCTCCATCCCATGACCATATATGAGTAAGAATCAAGAAGAGAGAAGAGCTGTAGGCCAGAAAAATGCTAGTGGGGTGTGACTGGTTTACTGCAGAAACAATACTAGGGTGTATAACTCAATATACAGAAGAAAAATTACACTAACCAAGACAATCCAAATGTCACATCCATGACAAGTGCTGGCACTTCAATTTTAGGTTACATCATTGGGACTTGCTGCCAGGTAAACTCCAAGTGTTAGAGCCTGAGCATTAGTCAGAACAAAGGTCCATCCACATGTCTTGTGACTTGCACAAGGAAAGAGAGGCTGTAATTCTTGGCCAAACCTCCAAACTTCTGGCAGACCAGGAGTTTAGAAGCAGTTCAAGCAGGAGGTTGCATCTGGAATTCTGGTTCTTTTGGGTTTCCACCATGTACTGACCTCTTCACAATTTGTCAAAACCCTTTCTGAATCCATCTTTGCTTCTGAAACAGCCTGCGCCAAGAAGTTCAGTGACTTCAATTATATTCTGGGTAAAAACTACTGCAGTTAGATTGTTTCGTTGCTACTTGTTCTTGCTTGGTGCACAACAGCAATGAGTCAGTATCATCACACTCAGCTGAGCAAACCCTAACCCCAGAGAGGACCTCCTCCAGAGGCCCTCATTCTTCCATAGCCATTACAAATCCTTTGACCTTTTCCAGTTCTACTTGATGCCCTTGAGAGAGTGTGACCAGATCTGCAGGAAGCATTTAAACTGAGAGAATAATATGGCTTTATACAATAGTGAAAGGAGGGGTCGTTTTACCTTGCCTGAAAGTGTTCAGATGCTTTTGCAGACACCTTCACATCAAGTATTTGAGGCCACAGATGAGCCTGCAGATGCAAAAGCTACAGATTTACATGAACTTTCAGAAATGATGACTCCAAGTTTCCATTGCACCTCAAAGTAAAGTGACAGGGGCCAAGAGGGACACAATTCTAAAATGTAAGAAAGAAAACTCAGCATGTCAGAGCCCATGTGCTTCCTACTGCTGGCTGTTCCCTCCGTTCAACACATCCAGGACTGCACTTTGGGGAAAAAAAAAGCTTGAATTATCTGTTGGTGGAGGGGCTGTTGTGCACTGATTTGTCCAGAGCACATGAATGAAACCTCTGGTCCAGCAAAGATGGGCCAACAGATGTTGTGTGCTCCCACTTCCCTTCTGGAGCTTGAACCGAGGTTGCCTTCTGGCTTAGTTTTGAGTTTTTACAATATGATTGATCAAGTGCTTAATTCAAAACTCCCTGTGCTCTGCCTGGCTTTGGTACAAGCTGAAATCACAATGTGCAGCTTTAATTTATACCACTAGAACAACATTCTCGGTTGTTCCACCAACAGAGGAACACACGTCTCAGAAACATCTTTTGCCAAAGTCTCTATTTCTTTGCAACGAGCCCGCTGGCTGATCTGTTGGCCAAGAATGTCCTTCATTAGTCTGCAGCAGACACCCATCTCCCCTCTCACACTGCAACTCCAGGGGAAAAGACGGTCACCAAAGCACAGCAGGCAACACAGCTGACCACATATCCTCCCTCCACCGGGGCAGAGAGAGGAAGGAGGGAGATTTCTGCAACTCCAGAGCCTTGTAGGCATCTCTTTCAGGATGACTGGGACTGCTAAATAAAAACGACCATGTGAGAAATGAGTTGTCAGAGCCATTTTCCACCAGATTGAGTAGGCAAGAAGCATGTGCACACTGATGTCAGCAGCTCAGCCACAGCTTTGGGTCCCTGCACACCTGGAGCTGGGGCAGGCACTGCTAATGTTCCCATGGGGACCAGAGCAAGCTCTCCACCAAGGGCTGATGCAAGCACAGCAAGTGCTGTGTGTACACAGCCCCGGCTCTGCAAGCACAAAAAGCACAGATAGAATAATAAAAATGTTTAAAGTAGTGTAAGTAACCACATGAATATGCAGGAAGCCTGCAAATTCTTTTCAGACCACTTTGGTGCCCTCATGCTTGCAGATTTCTCATGCAGGAAAGGTGAGTCAGAGAAGAGCGCTTTATAAACTGTAGATAAGGACTTGACTGGGAGGTTTATTGATGGAAATGTGATGTGAGAATGAATGGCAGCACTGAAAAGATGGTCCCGCTTCCAAAGAGAGAACAGAGAAGAGTGTTTAGCTGCCATTGTAATCATGTGGCTTTTATTTCTAGCTGCAATTAGATATCACCTCATGTCTCTCTCAGCAATGCAGAAGCTGGGACTAATACAATAAAAGGTCCATTCCCATGTGCAATTTTAAGTGCCTGTAGGACATTTTAGTGCTTAGATGATAGCTAACAAAGGCATGTAAGTCAGGGAGGAATGCTTTCCTTTTTAGATATGACTTGGTTCTCATTCTGCAAAGTATTTAGGCAGTTAACTTCTGGTAAGGCATTCAACTTTCACCAGTGTTAGTGAAAATCAAAGTGGGACGATCAAATCAGAAAAAGATGTCAAGAATCTTTCTGTACTAGGCTTTCTGGAGTTTAAATCCCCATGCTCTTCAGCTTAAAAAAGGCTCTGAAGAGCCAAAACTGATTTCCAAAAATGGAGCCACGAACCATCACCATGGGGTCGAGGCTGACCTTCCCACTTCTGCCACGGCAGCCAGGACTTTTTCACAGTCTCTCAGGACTCTCAGCTAAGTGCTCTGAAACACTATGATGGTACTTCAAGCAGGGCTTCAGGGACATAGGGCATCTTATCTCTTGGTTTATTCAGCAGTACTGAGACCTTAAACTGAATGCTTCATTTTCCTCTCTTTACATCCAAATGCTTTTTAATGACACAGCTAGGAATCAAGGAGCACTGAAATACCTCTGATGGTTAAACACCTCTATCCATGAAAGAAAGTGTTTGAGCAGTGGTTTTCTCTTTTTCTGAGATTTCTTAAGATGTTATTTTCCACAGCAGTACAGCTTTTCTCTAAGACCACTTGGAAGATGACCTTTCAACACAAAAGTGTGCGTTGGAGCATATGGCCAATCTTTATCTTGGCATGCCAGGGAGGTTAGCGGAGGTCGCTCCCAAACCAGGTCACTGCTGCTGCACACCTGCTATCCAGCTGGAACTGCTCTCACTGGACACAGCACAGATCTGCAGTGCAGAAGGGGCCATCCCATGCACACGGGACTACTGCGGACAATTTACAAAACCCCAGACAACTTCTACCTCCCATTCCTCATCCACTCAGCTCCTCCATGCCTATTTAATTTAATTAACCACTCTGAAATTTAGTCTTGGAGTTTAGCTGGGAGGGAACATTCATTGTAGATCTCATGAAGGGCACGAAGGGCAGATTTTAGTGTTTGTGTTTCTGATTCAGCCTGGATGTTCATGGAAATGCTAGAGCATTTCATTACTCCTATAAATCCCAGTCATCAGAGAGGGCTTCAGCTGTATGAAATTCTGACACCACTCTGAAATTATATATCCCTGAGGTACCGGCCCTGCTCAGCAAACTGGAATATCAGCCCCACAGCTAAACCTCTCTAAAATGGTCATCAGATGATTCATGCAAGTTTCTTCTTCAGGAAAGGAACAAAACTCACAGCAGACACATTTTCTGTAAAGCCTTGCAAATACAACCTAGCCCTAATAGGTTGTGGCAATGCACCTGCCAATATAACACTCTTACACCACCTCTTGGGGCCTTCTATAGATCATGGCCTGAAGTATTATGTGCATTGAATGAGGTCAAATGCCCTTGG
Source organism: Ceryle rudis (assembly GCA_033439905.1). Taxonomy (NCBI): domain Eukaryota; kingdom Metazoa; phylum Chordata; class Aves; order Coraciiformes; family Cerylidae; genus Ceryle; species Ceryle rudis. The sequence continues at coordinate 87,345 of JAAGNO010001373.1, read as the reverse complement.
GGTTCTGGTGATACTAATGACTTGAGAAAACATAATTCACATCTCTGGATGACCCTGTGGAAAGTAATTTATACTTTTTCAGGGTGCAGCATTTCCCTGACTCACAAAGGTGCTGTAGGACAAGCAATTCTTGTATGGTCCACCCACCTTGGCTCCACTTCCACCATGTAGCTGTGTCTAAGATCACAAACAGCTATATAAAGCACAGTGTACTCTGTGTCCTTGTATCAACCAGTAGCCCTCAGGCACTTGTGGCTCCATTGCAGAGATATCCTACATCTCTGCACACTGTGTCAAAGCCTTCAGGAAGGATTCAATGTTATTCTGTTGACATGATACCATAGAATATATAGCAGCCAGTTCAACTCAAGCCCTTGCTCCTGACTTACCCCATACATAGGACCACACTTAGGCAACACAAAGAGACAGTCTGGCCCCAAGTTTCTGTCCCTGCTGTCTACAGTTTCTGTGTACCAGTTCTGACCTGTACTTAAAATAGCAATTATTTATGGCCTCTGGTGTTAATGATCATAAAAACACTACTCCCTGGTGGAAGACATGATCCTATTTAGGGACAGACCAAGTCTTCCCAGCCAGCCTGGATTCACCTTTAACACATCTGGTCTTCCACAAGACATTTGTGGAGATCCTTGCAGACTGGGTTGCTGCAACTTGTTCTATCAATAGTAAAAGTAACCATCCATACAGCAGATCACTGACATAATTCACTGTTTTGTTTCCAGCATCAATGTCACATTCCTGCCCACTGTTGTATTGAATTAATCCCATTTATCTGCTTTTCAGATGCATTTAGGGACTGGTAGAATAATTCCTCTATGCATAATAAATAAGCACAATAAATATAATGTGTAACTTCAGTGGAAACCACCCAAATAAAACTTAATGTTCCTACAAAAGAAGCAACCCTAAAAGAGAGATTTTGAAACTATGATCAACTGGAACTTACCTCTTAAGTAGATTTTCACCAGATTCAGAGGATGAATTCCACAAAACTTTCTTAGGCCAAGTTAACTGCCCCAAAAGTACTGTTGTGCAATTCCAGATGGAAACAAAATTGAGGACTCCACTGAGCAGGATAAGTGTCCAACCGTGCTTTTCAATGCCATGAAAAATCTAGAGAAAAGCCAAAGTGGATGGATTCCAACATATTTTAAACAGGCAAACTCTTCAGTCCAGACAGCTGAGAAAGTCATCGATACATGATTAGAGCACAAATGACAATTTGAATGTCAAGGGTTAGGGCTAGGCCAGCCACTAGACGGATGACAGACAGTCTCTATTAACCCCTCTCCCTTCCCATAGGAGAAGAGAAAGGGAATAAGGGGCTTACAGATTTGAAAAGAAAATTAGAACAGCTTTAATGAAAAGAATAGTAAGAATAAAATGAAATATATACAAAACAAATATCAAACCCAACCCCCCTGGATGGCAATTACATCACCATCACCACTGATGCTGTAGAGCAGGCACTGGGGAAGTCCCAGACTGGGCCCGCAGCAGATGGGAGCTGTGTTCAGGAGCTGGCTTCTGGAACTGGATTCAGGAACACACAGATCAGGACCAAAGGCAGAATGGACAGAGTCCTTCTGGGATGCTGGTCATTGAAGAAGAGAGCTGGACCTTCTTGATCCCTTAACTTTATACTGAATATGAAGTGTCTGGGATGGATCCCCATGTTGGTCAGTTTGGGGTCACCTGTCTTGTCCTCTCCTCCCTGCAGGTGCAGCACTTCACTTTCTGCACCCTCAGTGTGGCACACAAGATCCAGCAGTGGCCTTGGTCTGCATCCTTAGTAGTAACTCTAAACATCAGGTGTTGTCACTGCTGGAAGCAGATACTGCCTGTGAAAACACGCTGCTAACTTCAGACAGTGCAGATAGAAGAGACTTAACTTCTACTGACAAAGAAAATCACTGAACAGAATTAGTTCTGTTCTAACTCAAACCAGGACACTGAAAAACTGATATCAACACACCTTGGAATCTGTGACAACTGAATTAAGAGAGGATAATAATTGCTTTATAAGAGAAAAAAAAGCAAGAAAGTGTTATGAAGTTTGTAACTTTACTGAGTAATTTTTGGGTATATAATTTAAAAGACCTGTTCAATCCTCTTATAATTAGATATATCTAGGGTACAGTCATGGAACAGAGTGTCTTCATCTCACCAGACCTGCAATGTAGGTATCTGGCCAAGCAGGTCACTCTCAGGTACCCACTAAGAATGGGATGAAGTGCTCTGACCTGACACTCTTTCATCTCCATTGATCATAAAGGGCATTTACACAGATAGGCCCTAGAGCCGTCACAAGTGTGAGCAACTTTAGATTGTGTCAGAAGAACATCAGGTAGGAGGTAAGTGGATTCAGAGATATTACTATTGCAACCATTGGAATATAGTTTTCATGTATTCAATTGCTTCAATATTACATGAAGAAAGCAAAGAAGAGAGGCTTGTCTCATGGTCAGCAGGATTTGGTGATTTGAGTAATTCATTCATTAAAAAGTAGCCTCTCCATCCTGTAAGAGTATCTTCTATCTTTTTCATCTATACTGTGACAGAAGTCTTCCCATTGGAAGGGAGAAACAAGGAAGGAGTGCTTCACATCTCCAGCTGTGTCTGCTGGCCATTTTTTTGGGTGGACTATGCAGCACTGACAGATTCCTCCCCTCTGAAGGAATAGCTTCAGGATATCCTGGGAGTCCTACAACTATCATGCACCAGAAGAGACATCTTTCATCTGGGAAGATGGTCAAACTAGACAAGGACAATTCAAAGGGACACAAATGAATGTTTAAACAAGTAGGGAGAAGAGCCACACAGAGGTGCACACATTCCCATTATTGGGGGTCTTCAGCAAAACCATAGCGGGTTTCGGGTTTGAAAACTTGCTATGGAACACAAACCCTTACTAATGCACAAGCAGCTTGTGCCTGGAGAATACCACCCCTTCCTTGCTTCTCCCTTCCAATGGGAAGACTTAGGATTGCCTTTTTTTCCTTCAAAATTCCTGCTATGGTGAAAAGCACAAACACTAACCACTCAAAATTTCTGACTGGTTTTTAAATAACTTTTTTATGTCCTGTGTCAGTATCAGGATTGGTTTCTGGATATACTCTGTTTATTTTACTTTCTCTCTTAGAAGATATAAAATCTGATGCCGTTTGAAACTTCAGTAGCATTTTTATTGAATACTGAGATTACAGCATTCAATAAATGTTATAAATAATAAATAAATAAATAAATAGAGCTGCCAGAGACTGATTTGTTTAAACAAACTTTCCCAGGTCCCAGTGAATGTACCTCCAGGAGTGGACTAAGATGTCAGGCAAGCAAAAGCTACTTGACTTTGTAATTCAAGAATGACTATTCACTAATATAAACTTAATAATCTAGTTGGTGTTACCTGCAATATCTGGAAGTGTAGTATTATATCTGGAAATCATCTAACCAGGAATATGGAATACTGAAGCACCATGCTCTTCTCTTGCTCTTTTGAGACAGTCTTCAGTTAGGGAGGTTTGAAAAAGATCACACTCTGTAAAAACAAATATTTTTTTCTTCTGATGTTGCTTATACTGTTCCATATGGTTTCAAATATGAAAATGTATTTGAATAAATACATATTTAATATCTTAGATTTGACTCTTCTAGTTGTAAAATTGGATTCTATTATTGGATTAAAACTTGATCATTTTTAGGCAAGCCTAATCATAACTCACCAGGTATACTTGTAGGTAAGATCTTTGTTTTCACATCATGGGACACTGATTAGACCTTTCCTTGCACATGACCAAAACTTGAGCAAAGTCTGTCACACTGAGGTCACTAAGCGAATACATCTCCAAGGCAGAATCGGTGTGGAGGAATTCTGTACCAGCCTTTGACACTGAACTGATACATGCTGAAAATAACCCCCTAAAATTATGTCTTTTCAGAATGTTTACCCCAAATAATTTCAGTGGTCCAGTTACAAGATAGCACCACCAACAGCTCTCTTAGCATGAGTGGAAGGAAAAAGTGTCTGGAAGGAAGAAGGTATTTCTTAAACCAACTTTGCCATCAAAGCCACCACACTGTGAACAAATGCTTGTCTTCACTCTCCAGGTGGTTTACGAGCACACCTTGAGCTGATCTCAGCTACCAGCTTCCAGATAAGACTGGGAGAGCAATTCATTAGTGTCCCACAGTGCAGCTGGCAGGTAGCACAGCAGGACATGAACTTGATTAAAGACACTGGCAGGTAGATTTAGATCAGTGACACTGACCGCTACTTGCTTTCCTCGACCACCACTGCCCTGTCAAAACATTTCCCTCCTGACACCAGGCTGACTCCCATTTTTGTGGCTGCTGCTGCACCCAGAGTCACAGAATACAAGATCAAGTCCAGCATGGTAGGAAATCACTTGTTTTCTTCATTGTCCATCCAAGATGTTTGGGACTTTCCAAGGGACTGCATGCCATCTTGGCATATTTGCCTTTCCCCATTGCAGTTTGCATACTTTGTTGGTATCATCCAGCAGTAAATGAGGAAAACAGGTCTTCACTACACCACTCCCTGTATGCTTTCCTGTTTGACGCTTTTACATTGTTAACAAGTTCAAACAGCATGTGGCAACAGGACTCATGAGTGTATGATCCCAGCAGCCTAATGCTCAAGCCTGTCCATGCTGCCCATGCGCTGCTGGAGGATGCTCTCCAAGGCCTTGGGGACTCATCACACCTCTCTGCCATCTACATTTGCTGTCTTTCGCTACACAGGATGGACAAATCTAAAACCCTGCTGCTCCAAATTCAGGTTCAGCCTCATAAAGTGAGCGTTTCTCACCTGAAAGCCCCTGGATGCTGGACCCTCACTGGCCTGAGTCTCCCCAAACAACACTTCCAGCAATACCACCATGTCTACAGACGGGTCAAAGTTAATTTATTTATTTATTATCATATAAACAAGAAAACAGCTAAATGATTGACTGCAGCAATTTCAGCCAGCCCATGCTCCATGCAGATCATCTGCTGTCAGGCCCTTTTACCGCGAGGCAAGTGGAAGCAGGGCCAAGAAAGTTACCTCAGCTGTGTCCCAAGTGAGAAAGCATTTGGGGTTTGCAGCAAAAGCCCTTGGTAGTAGGTGAATGCAGTGAGCAATTTCTCAGTGCAAAGCACTTACCATAAAAGCAGAGAGCTTTAAGCACACAACATAAATCAGATATCTGAGTGCTTCTCATCCTTTACTTCTCAAATCCTGCTGGAGAGGTACAAAAAGCTCAAGTTACAGAGCATCCAAGCTGCTGATTCACAGCAGAAATGAGCAATAACAACAGCCCAAACCTGCTCGTCCACAACCTCCTTGCCGTGACCACTTGCCATGACCCTCTGCAGAGGTCCAGCACTGGAGAAACCACAGCTTTGCTGGGTTGACGAAAAGGCCAATCCAGTTGGTGTCTTACTACAGCGTGAAGGTAGAAAAATGCTTTTCTCCTCACTGCACCAAATCTCAGCACCTCAGAAATTCATTGTGGCTGCTGGGGGATGTGCAGAGAATCACACGTTAAGCTGCTGCTGGAGCAAAGTCGCAGCATTTTACCCTGGCGATGAACTTTTTCTCTCATTCCCATTTTCATGAAAAAACCAATTTGCATTAATTAAAAACCCCTCACCCTCCCCCCCAGGAAAAAAAAAAAAAAAAAAACCAAACAACCACCCTGATCTAAAGAAAGAGATTGGTTTACATAAAATCCTATTAGTTTAGCTGATTGCTTCCAAAACATTTCAGAGAAAGCCTTCCATTACCATACAAATGGTGCCGGGCCTTTTTGCAGGCTAACTGCTAGATAGCGTAATGATTTGGGCAAATATTCATCAAGACAGCTGCTTCTGTGAGCACGGATGTGAGCCTGCTGCACACCATTTAAGAAAAGAGCAAGAAATAAATGATCCCCTCCATGAAGACAACAGCTAAACCAGCCGCAACCCTCTCCCCGCATCCCCGTGGCAGCACCCCAAACACATGGGGAACACACGTGTCAGGAGCCTGTGGGTCTGTGAAAAAGAAGGAGGAAGAGAAAGACGATGAGAGAATTTGGGAGAGGAGGAGGCTGGCAGCCTGGCGTGAACGCGTGTGGGGATCATGTGCAGGAGAAGAGCAGCGAGGGAGTGTGCCCACCACCTTGGCTGAGAGCTGCATTCCGCCTTGGTGTCATCATTTTCTCCTCCTTGCTGGAATAATCACAAGATCCCACAAGCTTTTCCCAGCTGATGAGGCCAAGGGAGCTAACAACAGCTTAAGTTTATAGATCTCTGTGTAAACAGCTCTTGGAGGTGTTTTCATCAGGTCCATCCCGGAGGCACAGTTCACTGGTCACCCATTTGGGATTGCAGGGTGCAACCTGGGTGATGTGAAAACAGACAGAAGTGAGGAGATCACCTCCATCCCTGGGCATTGTGGTGGGCAGGAGATCTCTCTGTTTGTAAAAGGGAAGCTCACTGCTGAAGGTCTTGCAAAGTCTGCAAAGACTTTGCCAAGTCAGGGCTTTTGAGTCACTGGATAAATACGATACTCTGCAGTCATGCGGGTGCTGCCTGCCTGCCCCTTTCCTGTAAACAGAATATTTCTTAAATACTCCCCAGAGGTGCTTTTGGGAATCCGACACACATATGAATAAGATGAGAATCCAGATCTAAAACACCATCATAAATTTGGAGGGGCTGATTTCAACCCTGAAGATCACAGATCTGGGAAGGGAGTCTGCACAGAACTTGTTTTATTACTTTAACAACAATCATTGCAATAGCCTTTGAAAGAACAAACATGTCATTAATATAAGTGATGGACAGGGTACAATGTGATGCAGTAATAACCTCTGTAACCAATGTAATGCAGAAAGGCACAATCAGAGGCCTAACTGGCCTTTAAAAACACAAAAAAAAACCCCAGAGAGTGAAAAAAAGAATCCAGTGACTACTAAAGATGCATCATGACAGCAATAAAGACCTAAACATTCAGCAGCTATTCCGCATAACATTTACATGTAATTCCCTGTTCTAATAACAAAATAGAAAGAAAAAAATATAGAAGAGCTACTATACCAAGGAGACATCATCAGCCATTACTGAAAATAAAATAAAACATCAGATCCCTGGGGACTTTCAACAAAGGGATGAGTGAAGGGAACATGCAAGTCCTAAGGCTGTGTCTCAACTTTTCTGTGAGCACCTCACAGTCCCACACCACCAGCTCCAGCTGAATGAGCTGAATTAGCCCTGGTAAATAGTGGATGCTCCTCCCAGCCTCTATAGGAGTACTGTATGGAACCCAAATGCACAGGGGGATTGCAAAGTCCTCTGCTATCTCAAGCATTTCAACAAGGAGTACACACCAGTGACACAGCACAGGCTGGGCTATTAATGAAAGCCACCAGCATGCAGTGGAGGTGTCTGTTTTAAAACAAGACACCAAATCAATCCAGCATCTTTGTCCCCATTCCAGTAATATTCTCCCAAAGACATCTCTTCCCTCAGCTTGAAATTTTCTGGTGACCTAACATGTCATTTGGGGGTCAAAATGGCACCCGAGCCACTTGCTTTCCAGATCATCAGGCACCCTCATGCTTTTTTTTTTTATTGAGGTGACAAAGTGCAAAGGGGCCATACAACAAGAAAGTTTTCATCACAACTTGCCTTAATCCTGACTTACAAAGGAAGCTGGAGGTATGAATGTGCTGAGGTGTGGCCTTCCAAAACGGTGAACTCACAACCTGTGCCTACCCCTGCGTTTATCCTGCATGAGGTGACTAATCAGTTCAGCACGGCACTGGCAACACCAGCAGCAACTTCCACGCGTGCTCATGGCCATGGCTGCCACAGCAAGATGGCACACCACCTATTTGCAGGTCAGTGGCTAATCTTCTAACAACTGACCTAAGCTTTCTGGGACTGTAGACTTGGACTAACTAACCAGGCTGAGCTGAGAGGCAGGTCTCAGACCTGACACTGAGGGTCAGCAGATGCAGGAGGGACTACCAAAAAACAGGTTTCCTTTGCCTACCTGCTCTAGCCAGGCATTCTCTGTAGCCAGGATGTGTGAAAAAGGAACAGAAGACAATATAACTTTCTCCTTCACAGCACTTCAAACCTTGTCCATGATTTTCCAGCTGCAGCTTGTCCCTGATGGCATGAAAGAAGTAGAGAGGAGCCAAAGAAAAAAAAAACCAAAAACCAACCAAAAAACAGAAAAGCCCTTTCTAAAGACATCAGGCCAGTTGTACACTGGGAGGGCAACCCCTTGCTGATTTGAGCCCCCTTCCCATCTGCTCCATGGAGGTGACTGGCCGAGGCAGCGGAGCATGAGATTTGATTATAATTATTGTCTTAACGCAGAGCTGAAATTGCTCCGAGTATGCAGAGCTACTGGGAATAGGCAAGCATCCAAAATAATCTTTGGACTGTAAACTCTGTGACGAAGAGATGGCATAAACCGACAGACATTGCAAAACCCTTCAGGGTCTACCTCCCATCAAGCAGGGTTATCCCCATCAGTCTGCAATTTCACCTCCAGACAGCTCTCGCTTTCTCTCTGGCCTTGGCAGACACATTGTTTTTCAACAAGGAAAAAAATACGTATTTCAAGGAACCACAAACCAGCTCAACCCAACTGAAGCAACCCAGTGGCTGGCGGGCTGTGCTTCTCTACACAGTCAGTTTTGATCCGGCGTCCGCTGTGCAAAGCCAGTGACATTATGGACAGCAGGAACACAATCAGGACCAAAGCCCAAAGCTATAAAGGCTTTTAGACATTTAAGTGACAGTTAGACATATAAATATCTTTGCAGATTAACACGCAGTTCTTGGGGCAGAACTAAGTTTTCTTTCAGAGGAGAAACTATATTACCACATATATTCCTGAGAACTCTCTGTACGGCTTTTTGTGTTGAGCAACACCTGTAGCTCAGGTTGTGAGAAACCAGATGTATGGGGGCACACCACCTTCCCTGGCCACTCCTTTTTCTCTTAAACTGCAGAAGCTGGAAGCATTTACTACTCCCCTGCTTCTCATTAAATAAGCCCGACTTCCTGGAGGCCGTGCAAAGCTTTTAGTAGTTAGCAGCACACGGTAAATTAGAAATAACAGGTTTGCAGCCTGGAACGTATCATGCTGTACTTCCCTGGGAAATACGTCCATGTCACGAGCAGATGCTTTTTGTCTACTAGGTGGTTCCTGGTGGTATAGCAGAATTTGGTGAGCACCGGTGGGATTTTACATGATAATTGGCCAGTGTGCACAAGGCTTAAGAGTTTGGGCTGTTGGCACCAGTAAAGCAGGATTTGGTTGCTCCGCTGAGTCTTGCTAATACTCAGATACCGCAAAGGAATCCAAACAGCTTATGCTATTCCAGGTGGGCAAAGCACTGCGTAGGGTAGGAGCTCACATAAATTTGATCCAGGAGAATTAGTATTTCTTCTGTCTGTTATATCTAGCCTAATTCTAACTCCTCTAGGAGTTATTTCACCATAGCATCTGTACAACGAGCTATGAAATTCCTATTGCGATGACTTGGCTATTGGTACCCCTGCCTAGGAAATTCACTTAAAACACCCTTCAGAGTAATTCAAAGCTGGGACAAGAGTAATTCGCAAGCAGGTTGCACAGGTACTGTTCTGATTTTGGAATGAAAGTTTCCCTCAGAGCCTTTGTGTTAAAGGTTTATTTTTGTGATGCATAGCCATATTTCTCCCTTACAGCACGCTCCTTCTGAGTCACATTTTCTCCTGGTATTTGGAAGAGCAAATGTCAGTAAGACGTGAAACCTCTGTGGCCTCACCGAGTGCACACCAGCCTCCCCACTGGGAAAGGTTCTACGAAAGGACATTTTGGACAATGGAAGCGGGCACTGACAATATTCAGTTCTAATCTTTTTGTCAAGTGCAACATGTGTTTGTTAATTTTACCGCTGCATCAGACCTGCGAGCCCTGCCTGCAGTGCCCAGGCTCCTCTCCCAGCAATCCCACGCTGTGCTGATTTGCTTAACCTCTGGTTGTTGCACATCTCTATTACTCTGAGAAAGCCCTGCCCATTGGTTATAAATGCTGAACAACTTAAAGATAAATTATATCTGCCTAAGCACTTTATAAGTCTGTTCATGCCAGTATCAGCCCAGATTTCCTCATTTTGTAGGCATAAGAAAATACTTTTTGCTTAGTTCAGTAGAACCATTTGTATTCATCTTTCCTGATTCCACTATTGTTTTCCCTTGCTCAGCAAGATGTATATTACATACTGTTTAATTGTGTGTTTGATCTTTACTACTTAACCAGATCTATTTGTCATTACAATGCATCAGTACATTATAAAGCTTTCAGGCACATTTATCAACATAACAAAGCTCCCACTACAGAAGAGTCCTCCAGGGAAATAAAGCAACAACAACAAATACTTTAATGCAATTCACTTAACAGTACAAATATTTGTAATTACAAAAATCTTTAAGTGTGCTTCTTCCATAAATGGCACGTTTTACTTAAAATTGCTTTCATAATGTGATAGTGCCTCTAATTTATGCAGTTGATGGTTTCTTCAAAGAAAGCAAGGCCAAGTTAACTGCTTTCTTATATTTTCCCTTTTGCTAATGTGAAGGCAGAACTCGCATTCAGTCTTTCAAGTGCTATTGAAAATTTGGTTACACCTAATAAAACAAGAACATTTAAAAAACACTACTGCGTGATTAATAACTGCTATAAATACATTAGAGCATGAATGCAATGTTACAGATAGCCACAAGCCATGTGTGAACCAAGTCTACAACAATCAATTAACCATTAATTGTAATGTCTGTTAATCAATGATTAACCCTTTGTATATAACAAATGCATTACCCTTGCTGTAAACTGGGACCACCAGGTTATATTACATGGCTATTCATGTTCCTTAGGTCTATCAAAGACAAAGACATGTTGTCAATCTATTGTAATTCCAGAAACATTTTTATATATTTAGCATTCTTGGAAAATATGTCGCTACTCCATTAGCAGGTGATTTTTTTTGCTTTTGCCTATTAGCAAGTTATTGCAAACTGATGGAAGACAACCCCAGAAGTCAGCTTTCATGGCTGAAAACTGTCTTGCCACAAGAAAGGCCTGAGCATATTTGTTTTTTATCATGCAGTGAGTCATACTCAGATTGTCTGTGGAAAGTTCCTGACTTGCCACTGCAACTGCAGCTTTCTGCTACAGCACGTGGAAACAGGACCCAGTAGCACTAGGCTTGACCTGAGCAGGCATCCAAAGGACCATGGTGGGCAGCCTTAACTGAGCTCTGAGCAACCTGTGCTTTTTGCTCAGAAATCAGCTTAGTGCCCAGCAGCGCTTTTCAGACCTCCACCTATCCTTCCACCTACGATGAATTTTCCTGCCTCCAGACAGCAGCAATGGGAGACTCACCTTCACCAGATCCATCGCATGATTAAACCAGCCAGAACTCCTTGAAGCCACGAGAGCTAAAAGTGAAATTATGAACACAAATATTAGAATATCAGCACTAAAATTCTGAAGGCAAATACTCAAAAGTTAGCAAAATCCAGACTTGGATATTTTGTGAAACCTCAGTGTGGTCATATGAACATGATGATGCTTAAGTGGTAAGCATCATGCTGTATTGTCCATAGCATTCTATATAGCCTTCCATTCAGAAGGCCAGTAGTCCATTGATAAATGAGTTGTCAAAAATCTGCTTCACATCCACTGTTTCTGCTTAGACCCAGCCTATTGCCATTGTTATTGTGCCTAATTTTAACACGTAGACTTTTAATGTCTGGTCTCACAGAGACACAGAGGAGCAGAGGAAATCTAATTCTGCCCATGTTTCTCATCATTCCAGAACAGGAGATTCCCACTACCTTGTAAAACATGATATTTTGTTTCATCCTGTTGAGGCAAAACAAATTCTCTGCTCTTCCAAGGGAAACCATTACCGAGGGAGAGGGTGTGAACATGCCACTGAAGGCCATTGATGACTTTGGTGCCTCAGCCCCTGTTAAGAAGAAGTACTGCTACCCAAAAAAAAGTATGATCTGGAGAGCAGTATCGTCAGGGAACAGGACAAGGGCAGGACAGGCTTGGATGCATGAATGCTGTCTGAAAGGAGCCAGCCAAAAGCACTGCTGTCACCATAGAAAGGAAACTGGAAACTTACCCCGTGAGGGCCCCTGAAAACTATTGACAAAACAAAAAAAACCAAAACAGACCATGATGGAAATCTGTAACTTGAGACATCTCCAGTAGGCAAAAGCATGAGGACATACTCCACAGAGGGCATAATCTCATCGAGTCAGGGTAACAAAGTGTAATCTATGCCCAAGCTTTAGCAAATGCTTAGGGTGTCTGTGTTTCCCCTCTGCTTTTGTAACGAGCCTTCATACTTGTGCCTGTAAAATACTTGGAGCAGGAACTGTCTTCAAATATTGATTTTCATGTTTATAAATACAAGAAAGCATTTACAAAGCCTCTATCCTGAGCAAGTCCCTGAGCCTTCTGTAATTTAAGAAGGGAAGCAACACCTGAAGTGTGATTAACAGGTGAACCAGGATTGACAGAGTTTTATTAACAGTCTCATCAGGCTGTTTGTTATCCTCTTCAAACTCTGTGATATGATGGCAAATTCTGCTGCTGAAATGCCCCCAGCGGGGTTAAAACCTGAACAACCTATACATAATTAAGAATGGGAGCATTTACAGACTTTTAAAGTGAAGATTCTCCATGCACATTACCTAAACATGCCATAATAGCTTATAAAGAAATAATATTTATAGAGGTGGCTTGAAACCACCTCTTGCAGGGAAAGCACAGCACGTTGTTCTAAGGGGGGGTTTCACGGTGTTTCGATGCACAAAGTGTCTGTTTTGCCACCTAGTGGCTACTGCGGAGGGACCGTCGGTGTTTCTGTGCCTTTGTCATCCCCAGTGCCCATCGGCATCCAGATCTTGAAGGAAAATAGCAGAAGGAGACAGTTGCAATTAAAAAAAAAAAAAAAAAAGTAGCATATGTAACAATCACAAAGGAGATCACCTGTAGTTCTTAAATTAAGCAGAGGAATCAGTAGGAAAGCTCATGCATCACAGCCTGGGTGCTGCAGAGCCAGGATACGGCCCTGGCTTGAAACAGTGAGTAGCAAAGGATTTCTGAGAAGGAAATGTGAGAAAAGACTGGTTCAGCATCTGACTTCGTTCCTATTGTAAAATGCAGAGGTTGGCATGAGATGAGCTTAGATCATTCATCTCACCCAAGCCAATGGTTTGGGTTGGTACGACAGCAGCTGCCACTCGGCACCTCCACAAGCTCAGGCTTGTCAGATGGAAAAGCACATTATTACACTGCATGCTTCTATTACATTTTCATATACTTAACTTAATGTCAGGGTCTGACCGCAATTTCTATCCCCTGACATGTCCAACCAGGCAAAGGCTACAGCAGGCAAACCTTCCATCTCCAGCCTGAGCAGGCACTTCATTTTTCAAAGTCGAGACCCCTGGAACATACTAAAAAATAATTAAAAAAAAAAAATTTAACACATCACAAAGAACAAAGTATCTCCCTTTCTGCCCTGGAATCTACCTCCCCAAAGGGATTTTGGAGGGCTGAGCCTAAGCATCTGTTAAAGACTGTTTCCAACATTTTGAGTTTTATATTAGGGGTGAATTACAAAATGTGGATTATCAAAGTAGTTCTTCAAAAACAGCACCACAAGTTGGAGAAGTTTCATCCTTTTGTGCCTTCTGGGGCCAGATTTTCAGCAGGCTGTACGTATCTGGAGAGAGAGAGGGGATGAGAAGCAGTACACAGAAGTACCTCTTCTGGATGCCATTTAATTTCTGTAGTGTAAACTTCCTAAATAATGAAGCCACTCTGAAACTTGAAAATTAAATTAATTGCCATGAAAAGTTTACACTTGGATCTGTAGACTGTTCATAGTTTATTCTACTGTGACCTCAGGCACTCAATTGGAAAGAATACATGCATGAGGAGCTACCCCTCTTAAGCTTTCACTTAGGTCACTAAGACAAGCAGAAAAGAGAACCCAGACAGATGAATCTAGATTTAAGAGCCACTATCTATTGGGTAGTCAACAGCCTTTTCAAAGGAAAACCTGTGGTGTCTGTTTAGACTGGAACTCACAGCTGTCATTCACAAATACATCACAAAGTACTGAGAGTCACCAGCAGCTCCACTGACAATTAATTGCAGATGAAAACTAAAATCCTTTGGGGATTGCAACAACATCAGAAACCTTATCCTAATTCCAGCAATGTTGGACATAACGCATGCAGAGAGTTCTCCAAATGTTGTTTGGTCCCAGTGCCTGTGTCGTCAGGAAAGACATTCAATGGAATGACGCATTTTGCTTGGGGATGCATGTGAAAATTCAAGTGGGACATGTGCCACAATCCAGGAGGTCACAATTTAATACTGCTCTTTCAACAGATATAAGACTCTTATTTTTCTCTAAAATGCAATTAGATGTCAGCCACTAGTTACATGATGCAAAATTGCGCCTTTATCCTTTGAATTTACAGAGGGTGAAAGCCTCTAAAAATGAGTTTTGAGTCACAGAGGAGATTTTTCATCTCTTACTCGTGCTCCTTGCTATATGAGGGCTGCATCCCGTGTGTAAAATGGCTGGTCTGGAGGAGGAAAAAGAAAAAAAAAAAAAGATGACAGTTGTTCAGAACATGGGATTCTTGAAACCTCCACTTTTCAGCAATCCATTTCAAAGGATAGACTTTCCACTTCATGCCTGGAAGGGAAAGTGATGTCCTTGGAGCTAATTACAAATGGCTATAACTTAAGAAATAAAAATAAATCTATCACCATAACTTTTTAACATGATAAACACATTTCACATACACCAGACCTTGAAAAATCATGGGCGGGAAAGCAAACAGCAAAATGACTGAAAACTCATAGCAAAAAGAAGCTGGAAGTCCCCTGACTCCATTCTAATATGAGACCTACTGGTGCTGGTAAAGGCAAGTATGTTACTGGAAAACACCAAAAGCAGATTCTCTTTCTGTTGTGGTTTAAGAACAGTAAAATACAGCACGGACTTAACTTTACACAAAGGCTTAACCAAAATCCTACTAAACAGCAATGGAGATTTAAATGGGATTTACTCTGATGTTTTCAGGTGTGCTGAAGAGCAAGTACAGCTGCTTGCTGAGTTCCTGGGAAGGGCAATACCTTGTGAAGCTGACAGCTGTGCTGGAGGCAACTGGCTTGAGAATTCAATCCATTGCATGGGTGGGACATTTTGAAAATGGCTGGAGGGGGTTGGAAACAAAAGTCTGAGATGTCAGCTCCTCTGGACATTTATTTTTAGATGTTGATTTGCTGCCCTAGCTCTTAGCATTTATCCAGGGAGAACAAGCTCCAGAAACTTTACTTTTTTTTTTTTTTTTTTTTTTTTTTTTCCCAAAAATACAAGAGCAGGACCACTGTACTGAGTATCTACTCAATGTGGAGCTTTTGCTACTAATGAGGTGCTACCAAGGCAAATGCAATTTGAAGACCAAGAAAAGGATTAATCAAGTTCTTCAATCACTTGTAATTTTGTAGAAAAACAGTTTACCAAGAAAATCTGAAAGTCAGTAGAGGCAAGAAGATGATAGCTGAAAGTCTTGGAGAAGATCAGAAGTCCTGTAATTTCATCTGCAGAAGATAACCATATTGTACTGTCATTCAGAAGGACAAAAATAGGGAGCCACAAAGGCAAGGATGTACAGTATAATGAAACAAACTGGGAAAAAAACCCAGATGAATAACACAGTTTGCTCTTCCTGGAAGATGTGTCACTGACCTCAGTACAAAGGCAGTGGCTAAAATGTGACATGCTCACTAAATTCAAGTCAGCTTACATGACCTCATGTTTAACATGAAACAATAACTGGAATTTAGAGATGGGGAAAGCCAAATTAAATAAAGCAGTTCAAAACCTAAAGTAATGGTTATCCCCCATTTAAACAAACTATCAAAGGAAATAGCAAAAACCTCATCACTTGACATTTTAATATGGAAATCTTAGACTAGAAATCTTTCTGAAAGTTTTACTTAAGTCAAAACATGGTATCAGGTTTAATGAAGAAGAGTATCACATTTAACAGCTTTTCTAAGCAGTCAGACTAAATGATCTAATATTACTGTCTGCCCTTAAAACCAATGACATTTTCTTTTCTTTTTCCTTTTTTTTCCAATTTACAGAAGGTAGGTTGGAACAGACCGACCAAAGCAAATATTGGTAGCACTGCCTTCTCCTTCAAGCAGAACAACAGACTATTGACGCATCCATTGAGATTAAACAAGAGAAGACAACCCTTCATTCTAAGGCAAGGAGTAAGAGGGTAACAGCCAGTCAACAGCAGTCACAGTTGTTTGGATAGCCAACCTTAACCATTTGAGGTGGAACACAGGAAAGAAAATAATAAGGTATGTTCTCAAAAAAACATACTAAAGGAAAAAACCTTGAGTCTTATTATAGAGGAAGCTGAAGTGTGTTAGCCTGAGCAAAAAAGTTCTCCAGCTATCGGTTTGGCAGCAATCTTGTATGACCTTTAACTATATTCTCACATTTTGTATTGCAAAAACAAAGTTATGAACAAAAAAAATCAAACAAAACCCCAAAACAACAACAACAAAACCCTCAAACACAAACAAAACAAAAACCCAAACCCAAGCTGCAGGCACTCCAGGACTAACTCCCAGTCATTCGAACTCAAAACCCATCCCAGGACCTCCCAGCTGACAGAGATCTTTTCCTAACCCCCATTATGCCTGTCTGTTCCTTTACCAGCACTTCTGTAAGATGTCTCCTTCCTGCTCAGCATTTACTATTTATAGTCATTTCCCCAACTCATCCTTCACACTGAAAAAGCCAGGTTACGCCAATTTCCTCTCACATAATAAACCCTCCACACCTTCAGTCGTTTTGAGAGCCAGTCTTTGCTTGGCTTCAGCTCAAGCTCACCCTTTTGAAAATGCATGACCAAAACCATACAGCAAATGCTCCTGGTCCTTTGTAGCACCTTTGATGCATCCTTGTCACGACTAAAAATACAGGGCTAGACACATCTGCCACCACACTGTTCTTTTCCATGACTGCCCTGCAGTGGCAATCAATTGGTCCTAGCATGGGAAATCATTTATGGCTCCTTTCTCTGGCAAGTTTTTGTTCTGACTTGCAACTCTCTGACTTGGCACTGCACAGCTGATACTCTTCTGCTTCTAACAGTCCATTCTTTGATATCATCAAATTGTTGTGCAGGCTCCAGAGCCTCCTGCGCATTGGTGATGCCTACAACCTTAGAGCCAGCACCAGTTTCAGTGGTTGGCCTCCTTCTTGGCCAAGATGCTTGATTCAAATAACACCACCCAAAAATCCCCCTTGTCTGAGGCAGGCACTTTGTTTACCTCCTCTTTCACTTTTCAACCCTGCCTCAGGTCACCCGTGACCCCATTGCCTTCCCCACTGTGCATTTTCCCCCTAACTGCATCTTCTCTGTCTAAAGTTTATTTAGCACATCCTTTAGCAGACAGAGGAAATCTAATCCCGTTTTCACTACCCAACAAAAGCCATCATAGAAGATACAAGGTGGGGCTGGCATAGCAGCCTTGGTTTATTACAGAACACCTTTCCAATTAGTCATTTACTCCAACCCTCCCCCCCTTTTTTTTTTTAAATCTCCTTTCCCCAGCTTTCCAGACCATAACCCAGCATTCAGTACCTGTGGGTACTGCCATTGCCTGGATGGCTTTTCTTTTCTGCTCCAGCAGAAACAGGAACTGGATTACTCTCCAGCAGTCATCGGTCAATACACATATTTCAAGCACTGGCATCAAGAACAGTGAACACGTTACCATGACAGTGGCAATGCCCTATCACACCCATCAGCACAGTATTTCAGGCCCAAATCCTGAAAAATGTTCTCAAGCAAGCAGATGACAGCTCAAAAGTGAGCAGTTGAAGCACAGCAGGCTTCAGAACTGAGACCAGTAACTGCATGCAATAAATACCGCTGCCTTCAGTTTTAGTTCATCAATTTATTGATTCACTGGAAACAAATTTTACTTACATAAGCCACATCCAAACTGATGTAAGAGGATTTAAAAAAAACCCCAAAAAACCCCCAAAAAACAACCAACCAACCAAAAAAAAAAACCAAACAAAACAAAACCAAAAAACCCTCTCAGTTTTCCTCAGGAAATTTGGTTGCAAATGAGACTGTCAGCGATTCTCTGCAGCCAGATGTTATATGTTTGTTTTACATATGCTAAAGAACCATCTTCAGCCTGACAACGAAGCATCATAAAACATGAATTACCAATGAAACGTGAAATCCTCCTTCAACTGCAGGAAACTGCATTTGGTTTTTTGCAAGTTTTTGGCCACAAAGCCGTCAGAAGTGACTTTGCTGCAGTAACTTGCAGCGTTAGGGTTGTTTTCTGTTTTGTTTGACGGAGGGAATAGGAATGGCTTGACCCTCAAATACATTGTGATGCAATTTTTGGCTTTATAACATTAAAGGCAAAAACCTTCCACTGTTTCATGGAGACAAAGTTTCACTTTATATAGTGCTTCTTGGGTAAAGACCCACAAGTTTCAGTCTTCCATCCACAAGTTTCAATCTTTCATGACTTGCAGCCTCCTAACATTTTCCTAGCGGAAGCGGAGGCCACTCTGTAGACTTGTGGCACTGGGGACAGCAACTTTTCATACACAGCACAAAACCAGCTCACTAACCTTAGGTGTACAGTTATTAGTTCAGATTAACAGCGAACAAACAGACAAGAGACTACGAGGAAGGTTTATGTCCACGTTCACTCTGGCCCATCCTGGATTTCCTTCTTGCAGCAGCTAAACTGTTGTCCTGCTTTTTTAAACTGTGTAGGGATGAAGAACACCTTATCCAGGACCACAGGAAATGCCAAACCAGCTCCCAGCTGAAATCTAACCTGCCTTGAAAACAATTCTGCCTGTGCTCAAAGAAACAAACTATTTCAACACAGCAAATACAATTAATTACATCCTGCTGCATGCTTCCATCATCACAAAAGCAAATAAAACAATGGACACTTCTCACGTTGGACTTCGGCAAAAGACGTTTATTATTATTATTATTATTATTGTTGTGTTGCTGTTGTACCTCCTTTGCTCTGCCCACAGTGGTGGCACAAATGCTGTTACCATATTGTAGCTGATGACGCCGGTGTACAAATCAAAATCCATCTTAATTTCAAACTCCATTAGAAACACAGGAAAAAAGATCAACATTTACGAAATGTAAAGGGAAAAATGGTATGGAAAGAATTACTTTTTTTTTATTTTTCAAGCTTCCAAGACAGTATTACAAACAACAGAGAGCAAAGTAAAGCTAGAAATGAAATACTTGACAGCATCTGTTTAAAAATTACAGCTAAGAAACCTAATAAAAGTTGAATAAACAGTTACTAGAAATAAAAATTTTTTACACATATGGTATTTGTCTGGGATTTTTATTTCTTTAAAATAATTCATACAAATGGTTACAGTCACAAACATGTTTTTAACCAAAAATATTGCTAGCCTACCACATTACCAGGAAGGAATCAATGTAGGCAATGAAATGCTGCTACTTTTCAGTAGTCTAGTGCCTTTTTCGCATACCACCAATAATATATACTTTAACTGGTGACAAAAAGCACAATGCTCGTTTATACAAAACCTTTTTTTTTTTTTTTAATTCCTCAAAATCTCTTTGCAAGGTTATCTTCATTTTGAAATAAGGGAATTCATGCCAAAATTAGGAGAAACTGTTTTTCTTTTGTTTACTAAATTATTCTAAAAAATAAGACAAGCAGGTAGAAAAAACAATGCACTGTGTGGCGTAGAAAGAAAAATGGGAAAAATTCATTGTCCTGAGAAGTTTGCCAACTGCCTCATTTTTGGGCATGTTTTAAAATATAAAAGAAAGGATTTTTAATCTCAAAATTGGTTTGTTGAATGCCTCCCTTATGTTTTTCCTTGTTGACAGCTAAGCAAACAAACCCTTTTTAATGTTCTAAAAACTGTACACAGACAAGTACATTCATGATATAATTAACTACTAACTTCTCTTGCTTAACAAAGAACCCATAGGACACAGAAACAGTGAATCAGTCCACTGGACAGGGACAAACTACAATTTATACGGAGGAAAAAATGTTTCCAAATCTTCTTTTTGTCTCCCACCTTTTCCTTTATACTGTATATTGGACCAGTTTCTAAAACAATAATCGTCTCCTCCTGTAAGTTCATGATTTTGCCTTTAATCAAAATCCAGGGTTTTGTTTTTGTTTTGTTTGTTTTCCACACGCTGAAGTTGAAATCTCCGATGTTGGGAATGCTGTTTTCGTAGGCTACAATTGGTCGCTCGGGTGGTCTCTATCAGCTTCTGGTTTGACAGTTTGGCCGGGGGAAGGAGCATGGGGCGGGTGGGCTACAGCAGGGAGGCCGTGTGATAAAGACATGGGGTTGGGGACTATTCCTTCTACTGCTGCAGGTATGCCGGTCGAAGCCACGCTTACAACGCCTGGGGGATACCTGCTGAGAGAAGAAAATGAGAAGATACGTTAAAACCAAGGGATGACTGAGTGGGCAGCCCACCTTGTCTCTTTCTAGACCTAGGGAGATGCTTCTTTTGTTTTCAGACCAGTGAGAAAGGCAGTTGGTTAAGCTCCAGACGCTAAATAAAGAAAAAGATGCTGTATTTTACCCGAATGAGAAGTAAAGGTTTGCTAGATTGTTTCCTCACATTTCAGATTTAATAGCATGAGTGACAGCACAGCAAAAGAAACAGCCTGGAAGTATTGCTCCTCTCACTGTATGCCTCAACCAGAAGCAATTCAACTCAACCTAGGTCCATGCAATACCCTTCTGTTCTCTGGGACTTATCCTCAAGTTGACCTTCGGGGATTTTAATCTTTCATTCTCATGCAGAAATTTTAAAATGTCACTGATGTAGTTTGAAAAATTTTTTTCAATAAACTAACTCTGCAGCTGTAGCTTTCTGACTGCTCCCCCACACACTCTTAAGATGCCAAATTCAAGCCTGATTAAATTTTTCAGCATCAAACTTGCCACTGTACTTGTCTGAAAGAGAACCAGTACTAGCTATACAGAGGATGGGTGCTTTGGGTAGAATGCAAGAAAAAGAGATGCAAACACAAAAACTATGGCTGGTTTTAACACTATCTGAACAAACACCGGGGCCTAAATATTTAAGGAATTCAACAAAAAATTGATTGAGCTGGATTTCATGAAGGCTCTGACATTATCTGGCTAAAAAAGTATCCTGCAACTTTACTGTTTCAATCCCAAAGTTCAGATGTCATTTATGAACACTGGCATTTCACAGTGCCATATAAAAACCAGCTGCCCATGAACACTTTTAACAAAAGCATGTTTTATTTGCAAGTTATTTTGCTAAAAAGAACTTTTGTGGTATCTCATGCTGGCCACCTAACAGTGGCCTTCTGCCTCCCCTCCCCATATTAAAAGCCACACGCTCATCTGCTGTTCTCTCCTGCTATATTCTGCTCACCCTGGCATCCTAGCGAGAGCGTTACCTTGTTAAAAGCCTGAACACCCAAACCTAACACTTACACACTGTGGATTTGCTACCCTAGTATTTACTTAGAAATAAATGGGAGAAAAGGCACGTGTAGTCCTGTGAAGCTTTTTCAAGTATCACATTATTCTGCTGTTGATTTTCTTCTCATGAGAGTTCAATGCTGAATGCATCAGGGAATTTCACTCTGTTTCAGTGGCATCTTTTCTGAAGTAATGCATGTTTGTGCTGCTCATCCTAAATTCCCTCAAACTGAGAGAAAATTAGTGCAGAACTTATGCAAAACTCAGAGGAGGAAAAAAGATCGATGAAAATACATTTATTTGTTCTTTCTTCTTCCACCACAGAAGCATCATGGGAACTGTTTTCTGCAAACGCTGTGCCAGGGGGCCTCAGCATGGCTATCCGACATGGCACTGGGATGAGGAGGACACTGTGTGCTGGTCTAGTCATCCTGGGAAAGATTCCTCAGGTCACACCACTGACTGCAATCTAGGATGGATAACCAGTATGTGAAAGACGACCCCACCTGTAGGCCGGAGAACTTTGTTCCCCACTGTACACATATTTACAGGGCTTCCTATGCTAAGTCCTTCTCCAGAGAGGTTCCTTAGAATTAATTAGCACTTGCTAACGGAATTAGTTACTTGTTTCAGTACCTCAGTTTGAATCTTATTAATCAAGTTTGCTTCAATTCCTATGAAAATGTCAGACTGGGTATTGTTTTATTTATTCAGCTTTAATTATGAAACAACTTATCTGTTGCTCTAGGTGCTTTGTAAAAAATACAAAATAAAATGACGAAAACTTGCATTTGAAAGCCCATCACAGCAACTGTTTCCAACACAGAACCTCTACTTTCTAATGACATATTCCCCAAGCATCAACACACCGGAGCTGGGAAAAATCAAGAAGAGAACAAATTCTTCAACTGCGTCTCCCTCAGGAAGGAAAGTCAGAGCCTTCCCTCAGGAAAATGGACAGTGCTGGATCATGAGCATCAGTAGTTACCTTATGAGTACATCAAGCAGTTCAACCTACACATCTGTAATCTCCTTTGACTCCAAATATTCTTTCTGTATATAAAAATCTTCCCCTTGAACTCCAGGTTCTAATATTTGGGATTCTGCCTTCCAGGACCTCACCTCTCCTCAGGCTTCCTACGGACTTCTAGTAAAATCAAAAAGCCCCACAACTGTTTTTCTTGTCCTAAAGCCACAGAGTGGCAGTAACCAAAACACGGACAACATAGCCATCTACAGAAAGTCTATTTTGCTTGAAAACTCCTAACCCTGTTTTGCCACTGTCTTTTAATACTTTTTGTCCCTTATTAACATTGTGGCGTTTGAATTGTACCTCTCGAAAGAGTGCACAAACTCAACAGCATCTACGCAGGGGCATTTCTATCCCACATAACCTTCCCGTACGTTGCTATTGATTGCTTTTCTATTCTTAACCAGCGAATATATTCACTACAGCACTTCATAAATTTGTTCCCAACCTTCCTCCTGTGGCAGCAGGAAGCTGAAATGTTTTCCCAGTAAAATGTCCACTGAATTAAATTCATGCAAAAGCAGAAGTGAGAGATCAGTTACACCTCCTCTGCTACTGTGTACTCATCCTTTCCCTTCCTCCACATACTCTTTTAACTTAGCGAGAAAAACTCAGTTGTAATTAGAAGGACTACTGTGAGGCAACTTAAATGTCTATGTTAATCTTCTGTATTAACTACACAAGCACCTTGAAATCACTCTGTTCAAGAAACCGAGTCTGTCTGAAAAGAGCTTAAAAATATGAGTGCTGATATCTTACATTACAGAGTCACTGATATACCTCAACATGAAATAACTGCTGAATTACCAGCATCTAACTATTCTCATCCAACTACCTCTTCAGTACTTAGATATTCTCATCTTCTACCTGTCAGAATGCAGAAAGATATGTCAGAATGTCTATAAATTGCACAATCACTGTTTACTGGCTGTCGAGTTTCAATTTGCCTGTAACCTGCACACTCTGTGACAGAGGAAATGGCAGGGAGTTGTTAACAGGCAGCTAAGCAACAAATACACAGCAATAACACAAAACCAGGGTATATTATGCTCCTTCACTGAGACTACTACAAATAATTCCTTCTCGGGAATATTGTTAATCTTTAGGTCCCATCTCCTTGACCTTTTGTGCTGATGGGGTGTCTTGCATTTCACATCATAAATGGCTTTGTTTTCCATAGAATATGATGATATTCAGGTCTAGATTATATTCTGCTGATGAATACTCAGCGTTCTTTGTTTCTGAAAATATCTGAAAATTTAAGAGTTCTACCCTAAAAAATACAAGTAAGTGATATATCCAGAATAAAATAACCTCGTTAGTTTTAGTTCACCGAAAGAGCCATTTGCATTTTTTAACATATAAATTATTATGCCAGGTCTTATCTTCTAATGCAATTACATGACTGATACAGTTATTAGCCCATCTGAAACCTCATACTGCCTATGAAAGACTCCAGAACTCAGTTAGTTGAACATAATCTTGGACTGCAAAGAAAAGACAGAAAAAATTGTTTTGAACAATCAATTCAAATTCTGTACTTAATTGAGGTAGGAATTAAGAATCGGCAAACACGGCTACTGAAATCAATTTCTTCATAATGCCTGAGATTCAAGTTGCGCATATTTTATACCGCACAAAATAAGAACTGCCTTCACCCACACTCAAACACTATCACCCCTTTTACCATTTGTTTTATGACTCGTAACTTCTCTCTCAGAAGTCCCCAAATCAATTTTATTTTGCATTTGAAAATAATTGTGAAGTCAGAATTTATGATGAATTTTCCTTACTGAAAAAACTGCCTGAAACAGTGTCCGAAAAAGGCATTCAGTTCTGTGTTTATCCTGCTTAAATTAAATACATATGGTCTTTACCTTGTAAATCATTAAGTCCCCAAACATTCCTAAGTTAAAATCCATTGCTAGATGTAAAGCCTGCTTCTGCTGGACTTGTGACCCCCAAAATGGGAACAAACAACTGCATTTTATTTGGGCACCCAACGCTGTTCCTAACTGCCATGACAGCGCTGGAGTTATTACCCCCAGTTCAGCGACACCTGCCTTTAAGCCCCAATTGCATTCAGCTCCACCCCGAGTCCTCCAAACTGGAGTCAATGACATGCAGATGCTGTGTGGAGGAGGACACATGCTCGAACCTTAAGCAAATAAAAACACCCTTCTTCTGATATTTAGGTCTACAGGTACTTCTTCCAAAACTAAACACCTTGCTGTGATGTGAGGTATATGCACGTTGATCAAATCCAAGTTATTCTTTCCCTTCGGCGCACTTACGGCTACTGGCAAGAAGATTATGGCAGAGGGTGGTGATGCTCTCCCTGTCATGCCTTCATCACTTTCTGAGACTGTTAGAAGTCACTGGGACACGAGAGCTTTGCTGTGTCACTTCTCAGCAGTGCACAGCTGCGGTCTCATATGGGGTAGCACAAAAAAAAAATCCTGTATCTATTAAAAGTACAGAGTAGATCTTCTAAAGAAGGACAAAGATAAGAAAGATGTGTGAAGGACAACATAAAGATTAGACAAAGTCGTATAAAAAAAAAAAATAATGAAAGGACTGCACTGTCCCTTCCCTCAAGGCACTGAGGGCAGCAGCTGTTTGTAGCTTTCTCAGCCACTTTCATCCTACTTATGAGTAAATTCCATACTGGAAGACAAAAAATTGCAGACGTTTTTCATAAATAGAAATTGCGTGAAGCCGGCCACTAGGAAAAATCTGTTGCTAGAACAGCTGCTAGGAGACAAAAGAGACAGAGAGAGACTCTCAAGCAAAGCAACTGAAGAACATACATAGTAGATGTAAAAAAAATTGCCCCTTTCTACTAATAATTAAGAGCTGCTTTCACAGTTGATTGAGAAAACACAGATCCAGTCCCTCAATGGCTTTTGCTTAAAAATTAAACGTGTAATTTAGAAAACACTATTTTAAACATATTTTCATAATCACCACAGGCTATTCCACTGTATTCACTCCTGAATTATTTGTTCCTCCTGTGTCTGGAGGCCACAAAACCATGTAACAATAGGTTATTATTGAAAGCCCTTTTGTAACCTACTGCTGCATCGCTACCTTCAGCAAAAGGAACATGAACTGCCACTGCACTTTCTGGAGATGACTGACCAGAATCATTTTACTCGAACGTATAAAAAACCTGCATACTGTTCAGATATTACTAACAACACACACACACACACACACACACACACACACACACAAAAAGATAAGAACTAGCAAAACAAGATTATTCTCCTGAATGAAACAGTTGTGAAAACAGTATAGCTGGGTCCTAATCCAAACCCACTTCATTTATTAATAAGAAGGTCTTTGATTTGTATTTGAATACCTACCTCTGAATTAAAGTGTGTCTTTAACATTAGCAGCACGCTTACCTGTATGCAGCACCATTAAGCTCTGGATGGACAACTCCGGGATCCATGCTGGCCCAATGCGTAGCTGCAGTCAAATGATCTTTGTTAACACAATTTTTCAGACTGTCTGGAATACGACCTAGGGACGAAGTGAGAGAGACGAAATAAAAATTGTATGCCTTACGCTCTTAATGTATTTCTGTTAAAAATATTAGCATATTTAAATCAATATATAAAATCACACTAAGAGGTTAATTTTGATGCTCGCTGTTCCCCTTTTGTCTGGGACTTAGTTGATAACAGTTAAAATGCTTTGCATAATTTTTACTCCTCTGTCTCTCTTTGTCTTTTCTATACAGGGTCTCAGTAAAGCCATCATCTACAAGAGTCATGCTTTCCAAGAAGCTAAAGCTTGACTATAGAGCATGGCTGCCACTCAAATTCAGTAACTGAGCCTCGTGCTATCTGCCTTTAACTTCATTTTCCTCCTTTTTCCACCACACGCAACAGCAATAAAAACCCTTATTGAAGAATGTAGGATTCTGAATGGAATTTTGCCATAAACCTGAATTTGATTGGACACTTTCTGCCTGTCTTCCCGAGCCTTCCCTTTACCTCAATTGCTCTTCACATTTATTAACCATAATGTATTAATCCTCATCCGTCTCCTTCATTCCTACAAAAAATTTAAATACACCAGAAAACTCCCTCCATTTTTTTCAAAACTTTTGCTTAACCTCTCAAGTGTAACTGAAGTTTTAATACACAGATACTGGAAAATCTGTCAACCAGATTCAGCATATACTGGGCAAGCTTCTGACTGTCTTCTACAGGACTATCTTCAACCCTGCAGGAAACCAACACGTATAGATACGACACACTTTCTTCACGGCAACAGGAGTATTTCCACCTATTTCAATGGAGATCATCTGGACCTTGTGGTTAACATCTATTTTAACATTTATCTTTTTTGAAGTTTAATCTTACTGTGCATTTGCACATGCAGAGGTGTAAAGAGGTAAGTTCGAGCCTACCGCTGCCACTGTTGGCAACAGTGCTCCAGAAAAGCTTTCAAAAACTGACCGTACTCCATCATTAAAGAACTCAGGCTTTTTGTCTCCAACTTCCTACTGAAAATTTGATTAAGGACTTCACTACTCTTTGGCTGCTCTTTCTATCCATCAGCCTGGCCACACTGGGGCTGTAAAAAAGCCTTTTTTCATAGAATTGCTTTTTGTCTAGTGGATACCATCAAACACTCATTACTTCATGACTTGCACTTATGTCACTAATGCTTCCCATGTCTCCTATGCAGAAGCTGAAAGGGCTTCTTAGTTCAATACCAAACAAGATGAGGTACATGCCCCACTACAGTTGAATTCCTACTGTTACCCTGATTAGAAATCAGCTGTAATATATAATCCGTCTAAAATTCTGCCAAAAATGCCCATAAATTTAAACAATACATTTCTCCTTCTGACATTTATCCTTGTCAATTCTTTTTAAACTGAAACCATGTCTTTCTCCTTGCCCCTCATTCTTCAGTTTGCTAACTTCTGTAGGCGTGTTCTACTATTCTCACCTTACCAAACAGTACTTACTCATTCATTTTAAGCTTGTAACAATCTTTTCACTTGACAAGCTCACCTTCTTGTTTCTCCAATTAAGTGTTTTCAGCAGTCCTCCTTATTTAATACTTTGTATTTTTTGATGTTCAAGATTTGATGTTTCAAGATATCAATTATGTTTATTATTTCTATTTGATATACCAGAACATCACTGACTTTCTTGTAACAGCAGAAAAACTTAACATCTTTATTGTCAGATGGTAGCCATCGCCTGCATTCCTGCACTGTACACCTTTTTCCAATTAGTTTCTCTCTCGACACCCTCTCTCCTCTGTGTTTCCCTATGGCTTTCACACAGCCAGCTTTATCCCACACTTCCTGTATCTTTCTTACATTTGTTTGACTGCAATTCAATGTCATTCTCACCTCGCTAATGTTGGCCTCAGGTTGATTTTATTACAAACCATGTGCAAACACTGAAGTGCCGACAGCTTCAATACAAATCTATGATTTAGACTGCTGATAGAACAATCATACACTTCAAGAAAATATAGGTCTGTCATCCCAGGCACAGATGTTTGGACTATTGCACAACATTTAACATAAAACTAGCTCCACATAGCTGACTCTTACTCAGTTTTCAGATCTTAGCCTATTAACACTTATTTGCACATCAATCATCCCTCAAGCAGGTATCGTATGCTGGTTTGTGCAATCTCTCCCAGAGCTATCTGGGAGCAGACTATACTTACACAACTCAATGAATGTACTATGAGAGTTCTTCTGGAGTGTAAGCACAAGGACCAATTGCAGCAAAGAGATGGTCAGACTCATTAAGTTACCTCTAAAAACCACAAAAACAGTCCTATAAAGGGCAATTCAAATCAGGAGTTTAAGAGGTGCCTTTAGTCACCATCCTGAGGAGAATCTTCTTTCTGCAGACTATAAATGAAACTAAATCCCCCCGCCTCTCTGGGCACAAGATAGAGGAAAGGCTACTGCTTTTTGTTTAGCAGAGCAATGTGTTGGCACCAAGCTACTCTCAAGGTGACACAGATGGCCCTTCATGTCTGCAGAGCTTTCAGTCTATATTGCCAAGGGGGAAACAGCAAAGTCCTACTAAAGAGAGAACATTAGTGCTTAATGAATC
Organism: Ceryle rudis; assembly: GCA_033439905.1. Classification (NCBI taxonomy): domain Eukaryota; kingdom Metazoa; phylum Chordata; class Aves; order Coraciiformes; family Cerylidae; genus Ceryle; species Ceryle rudis. Next base: position 58,543 of record JAAGNO010001373.1, on the reverse strand, counting down.
ATTTTCCAGTATGAAAATCCTTCCTTTTATTTTAGGCTACAAGGGATTCAAACCAGTGCCAAATGGCTCACTCTTCTCATTTTATTTATTAGCAGTGCATGTTCAAGACATAACTGTTTTCTCTTATGTGAACAGTTTACAATTACATGGTAGTTATATAACAAAGAGTTTGCTCTTTAAAATGCCAGGCTTCTTTAGCAACGCTTTAAAGAGAGGAACATCTAAAATAGAGTACCCTCCCAACAAAATACAGAAAACTTTGTTTTGACCTAGAGAATGAGTTGTCAAGATAGAAGCAATAGTAGGAACAGCATGAAACTCTAAATGCTTTATCTCTGAGTATTACAGTCTTAAAGACACTGCAATTTCACACTGTCCTCTAATACAAATTTGGATGAATTCTGGAAAATACAAAGGATCCAGTCATAAAAGAGTAAAGGAAACAGAACTGCTCATGTCACATATAAGGGTGAACCTAGGAAAACCTACAAAAGATACCAGCAACATCTGGATGACCTGAAGTCAAACCCATCACATGTGTTAAGATTTACAAGCAACAACACCGCCCCCTGATTCTTCACATATAAACACTTATCTGCTATAAGAAAAAAGTACTTGTTTTGCAGTGCCTGTCTTCTCTGTTATTGCAATGAACCTCCAATTCTACACTCCAAAGTGGTAGAGAAAACCTAAGGTTGCTGCTTCTCAGTATCGTTCAAAACCAAAGAATGAAGAAGTTTATTAAAAAGAAATAGACAGTGAAGGAGATAATAAGGTGAGTGAGTACCTGTGATCGCCCTTCGGATCTCTCGTGCTGCTTCCTCCCGCATCTCAATTGAGGCTTGTTCACTATACCAGGCTGCATGTGGGGTACAGATCAGGTTTGGTGCATCCTTCAATGGGCCCTGACTAAAGCTAAATGAAGATTTAAAACAAGATGAAATGACAAAAAAATCTTGAGGTGAGAAGAAGAGAAAGGGGGAAGAAGGGGGGACGGATCCAGATGGATTTGTACATACACAGATTAATTTCTACAACAGAAAAGAACAGCATTTCTATTCCTCGTTGGGTTTTCTTTTAATTCTGTCACTTAATTTAATACAGTATTCATGGTATAAATAAGCATCACCTCTCACATACTTAACAGGTAGAACCTAAGTATAGTAGCAACATTAGCTTCTGTCCAATGCACTTATTGCTAACTACAGCCACTGCCACTCTAGGTCTGGTGCAGAAATGCATAAAGCAAGGTCCCAAATCAATTCAGGATGCCATTCCAGTTGTCCAGTTCATCACAGTTTTACTGCATTAGCCAAAGCAGCTCTATTCTCTCAAGGGTCACTGTGAATGTGACATTTAGTCATTGAAAGAAAAAAAATCTTACAGTTATTTCTACATAAAAAGTGTGTCCATGAGAAGCCAACTTTTTTTTTTTTTTGATAATTCAGTTATTTTTTTTCCTCTTATTTTAAACTACTTTTTCTTTCCTGTTCCTATCTAGAAATTCCACAGAAAGAAGCAAATTTACTTTACAGATTACTTTTTAGGGAAAGCAATAAATCTGTGTAAAGTGCTATCACAGGTACAGAGTAAAAGAACTTGCTCCTCCTATTTATTTCCAGTTTTAAACATCTTACAGTCAATTGCAACAATGGGAGAACAAATATTTTAAGAGAAAAGCATGCTTTCAGAGTTGATCACAATTCATAAAATGACAGATTTAATCTGTAGTTCAATAAACATCAGAATATCTGGCAAAACTCCTGAATAAAGAGTTGCATGCTGCGATCAGATAGACATGCAGCACTGAAGCCAAAGGAAATTGTGGCTGTAATCCTGCAACTGAATCTCTGCAGATGGCATCTCCATGCAGTAAATGGGGCTTCCTATAGGTGCAATGGTCTGCTTGTGCAGATCTGAGGTCTGAATTGGGAAGAATGTATATAGCTGAAAGTCCCTTGAACTGCTAAGGCTCTGACTCTGCACAGCACTACTGCATTGTAATGACTATATTTACAAGTAAATGAATGCAAGGTATTCATAAATAAAATTAAATATTTGTGATGTGGCATTGAATCTCAGTAGATACAAAAATTCTACCTAAAAGTGTACTATTTTACTGTTTTACAGTTTCTATACACTTTTCCCTCCCCCCCCAAGCTGATATGAGAGAGACTGTCCTCTCTCCAGTCTTTACAACCTGCCCTCAAGTCCTGCATCTGTTCCTCTTCAAAAGCTTATGTGGATTGTTCCAGTTAAAATTAACATTTCTCTCTGCCCAGACTGAACAATTGAAAAAAGCTTGTCACATACAAGCACAAAGCTACAGCAGTCTGTTCTCAGAGCTCTAACTCAGAAGTCACACTCAAGACTCAAGGACATATCAAACAGGCTCATTTCAGATTAGAAATGCTGGTATCATAATACCAATGCCAGTTTGAGGAGTGATACAGTTTTGCCTCAAACGCTGGACTTCTCAGTGTCATTAAAAAACTAAGGCTTGTGCTATGAGCTCTGCTAATGACAGCAGAGTCACTACTCCCCTAGTACAGGCTGAAACAAAACCAAACCTACACTCTGACCACCTTCTTTATCTTTTTATCGTTAATATTTTTTTACAACCCATTAACATTTATGGCTTTCTTGCAGAGGCGATCTGGACAAAAGCATGTCTCTTCCTCCGGAAAGGTGTCAAAATAGTTATTTCTCACACCAAATCTCAACTCTTCGCCTGCTGAAAGAGTCTGTCCAGAGTAGCATCAGTGGCAAAGGAGAACTCCCCTCCAGGCCATGACATAAAGCCATGCCCAGGATTTGAACCCAAGTCCCTGCCATTTCTACTGAATAAACCTACTGGATATATACTTTTTTTTTTTTTAAAGTAATTAGATATTGGACATCACTTTTTTCACTTCTGACCACATAAACAAGCTCCATCTACATTTGCATTAGTCCAGTGCTGCACAGATTCATGTTGCTTTGTAAGGGGTATTTAGCTACCAAACAGCGGGAAAACTCAATTTACTTGTTGCTGTTGATTGTATCATGCACTAAGACTTAAAAATAAGAAAGTGAACAAAATAAAAAGAAAAGAAAAGGAAAAGCACCTGAATGGTTCTGACTCATGTACATCTAAGGCTGCCCCTCGTATCCTTCCTTCCTTCAGGGCCTGTGCAAGTGCTTTTTCGTCTACTAACCCACCTCGAGCTGTGTTGACCAGGAAAGCCCCTTGTCTCATCTAGGGAAAGTTAAAAACAAGAATGATGAAATAAAAATAAATGAAATAAAATCGTCGTGGCATTATTTTTTTCTACTCAAAAGAAGCATCCATTACAACAAAGGCTATTCAGCTGGTTTAACCTGTAACAGTTATCTTCCCTTTCCATTGGAAAGTACCACAAAATGTGATGCTTCTAACATAAAATGCTATTTCACAGCACTTAATAACCTTTTGTTTCTTGTAAGCAGTGTCTTTTCACAGAAGTGCTGTTTCAGATATTGTGCAGTAACATGATCAAAAGATACAACTGTGCATATGAAAGTGACAGATCATTTTATGCCTTTTTATTTCACTGTGAAATTGCATGAGACAGAAACTACAGCACATTCTTAAACAAATTCATATTTTGTGGTTTTCAACTTTCACACAAATAAAAGCCTACATGAATTTTTCAGAAAAATCAATGCTTTTGGATTTTCAAACACTTTTCCCTTCCGTTGTCAAAACACAGTAGATCTATGTTTTATTTATTTTTGTTACTTCAGCTTCCTCCTCCTCCCTGTGAGACTTTTTAAATAAAGGTTTAAAGAATTCGTATATTATTCAATTAAAAGGCATGAAAATGAATTTGGTTGAGAACGTCGCGTGCCCAGGAGAGAAGCTGTGCTGTGCATTGTGTAGATTAGCATTGTAGATGACACGGTGTGGGGAAAACTGTAAGAATTTACACCATAATATATCCACAACATAAAAACAAAGTGGCAGTTTAAGTAAGAGAGACGGTACAGAAAAAATAAACAAACGACTACATCCTGCTTCCAGCCACTCTAATACTTCAGTTTTTACCAGAAGTCTCAAACACAGTTTCTGGTCTCAGATGCATTTCTGTGCAAGGTAAGCAAAGAGCAGGAGCCATGAAGATGAATGATTAAAATCTCAGTTTGTACTGAGTCCATCTCTCACCATAAGCACAAGAAAACCTCAATATTTTGACACCAAGTCAACTACTTGAAACCTACACATCAAGCTAAAGTTTATGTAAGTGGATCCTTATGCTGAAAGGCTGATTTGAAATACTGAACTCCTGAGCAGCAAGGAGGTGTGGATGAAAGTCAGCTATGAGAATTTTTTTTACATGAGATCACAGGAAATATGAAACAATTAACATGCATGTGCTTGCTGTAGGTTTAGAATTAAAAACAACCACCATATTTTACTGGCCAGCCCACTGGGTTTAGCGTGGCCCCGCCTCTCTCCATTCGCAGACTCTTGTGGTTACAGAAGAGCCACCTTTTGGTCTGTAGCAAAACCCAACTCCATCACAGGAGCAGAATGAAGGGATACTTTTCTCGTTGTATGTAATTAACTTGGGAATTAGAACAGTGAAGAATTGGTGGCTAGAGCTGAAGTTGGTCTAGTTAGAACAAGATGTTCCCGATAGGAACTACCCCCTGCGTCTCCACAGCTGAAGTCAGCTGAGAGAACTAGATCAAAACTAGTGCAGGAGGGCTCACCCAAGTGACAATCACACTTGCTGTGCAGACATGCACAGCGCAACTCAAACCAGGGCAATGCTATATAGGCTTCTGGGAGCTTACAGACCCTTTCTATTTCTGTGCTCTCGCAAACAGATAATTTCAGTTTGAAGTATAGCCTCATGTATTTATATGCCCTTTGAAGGACATGAAAATTTTAATCTAAGTGAACCCTAATAAAATCTTCTGTCCAACCTTAATCTTGCTGGAGTTTTCATTTTAGGACTACTTACACAGCTCTAAAGCTAGTACTAAGACAAATCCAAGTTAAACAGAACATGGCTGCATAAATGCTTTCTAGTGGGAATGAATTACGTGACTCATGATAAACTATAAGGGTGGATGCAGCTGGAGATGACCCTTAAGAATGGGTGGAAGCTTCAGAGAACTTCATAGCTAGAACTGCTGACGCCTCTTAAATTCCCCTACGCTAAACCTGCACGGCTGCTTTAAGAAGGTATTGTGTTTAAATTGCAGTGTCTGTTTCTCAAATCTGTAAAACTAAAGATGATCTCAGCTTCTCTTAAGAGTACTTGATTACCATGGGTTCAATAAACACAAGCTTGAAACACTACTTTTGAGCTACTCTAGGGCTGCAAGGCCAAGCATGATGGCTAGGCAAAATGCTGACTAACTAAAGGAGAAAGCTACTGAAAGAGAAGACTGACACCAAATTTTCAAAGACATGTTGAGGTTATGTAATTTCAGATTCTAAACAAATTCAGGGTGAGACTTTAGCGAAACGAGATGCACAATACTTTTCTCTACCTTCTTTAAAACCTGCTTATTATACGAGCATGCAATATTGGACAAAAGTAGCGTGCAATGCTCTCTACAAATTTTAGGCCAACTCTTGACATCTGTCAGCCTAAAAAAGCTATTCTGCACTTTTTGGTACATAGTCAGAAGATCTGTTCTATGCAAACTAAGCAGAAGTGTTAAAATTTTATCCTTTTCACAGCAGCTATGACAATACAGACTTCTTCAGCCAAACTTTTATCCAAAGCAAGAATTATCTTCTAACATTTTAATCCTTGCTTTAACCACAAAGGATAAAAACCAGCAAGATAAATGCTTACAATATCCTTTTCAGTATAGATTTTATTACATCCATTTCATTTCAAAGAATATCACTCAGTTTTAACATGTTTTGTTTGCTTCTCTGATGAATACACTAAGCCCTCTCCAAAGCTCACTGCATTTATACATGTCCACTCGAAAACTTCCTGTGATACGCTGGCCCAGGTTGCACAGTCCCCTGTACAATGAGTAACCACTGCTAAGCCTCCAGACAGTCCCACTGAATTCAGTGGGATTCTGTTTGGGTCTAGGAGTCTGCTTGCAAAGACATCGAACCATGTAATAATCATTAAATGTACCTGAGCACACAACAAAAGAGAATGTTCACTGCAGGGTGACAGAGCTCTTACAGAGATTTGCATTTTAAGCTTCTTAATTTTTCTGAGTTTTAAATCCCAAACCCTGATTTTATGTTGGAATGGAACTGCAAAATCCCTAAAATCTCAAATCAAAAACTCTTCTGTTGTCTGTTCTCTGCCATGATCCTGCATGACTGTGGAACACGTTCAGCAGTTAACTTCAGTTCTCCTGAAGTTCAAGAGCAGTAGGTACAAAAGTATTTCTCAGAAGCCAAGCAATGATTTTACTGCAAAAGAGCACTGCTGTCATTGTTACCAACACATACAAACACTACATATATAAAGAAGAGAAAAACCTACTGTTGTAACTTAGAGCTTCTTTCCTGTGCACAATCTACGTTCTTACACCTCAGTGTTACATTTCTGGCTGATACGTACACTGAGGTTGGAGTCAGAAGCCAGACATTAATGAAAAAGCTTACTACTGACTTAGTCAATAATGGAGCAGTAACTACACCTAGACTTTGAAATTATTTTACTATTACCTAAAATCTGAGGAAGAAGTTAATACTAATTCCAAGAAACATTATTTTTCCAAACAATGCGGTGCTGTAAATGTAATCCATCCATGATTGTTCTGCAAGCATCAGGACTGAGCACAGGGGGGAGCCATTTAGTCATAATCCTTAAATTACATCTAAAGGACTCAAACTGAGGAACGAGAGTGAAAGGCAGGATTGCTACCTGAAAATACACAGGTAAAGGAAGTAGCTACTAGAAGACATAGAAAAGGTGCTTTTACATAAACACAACTTTATTAAATCTGAGCAACAGTAAGAGCAAATGACTTCCACAAATGCAATGTTACTGAGCAAAGACAATAAAAGCAAAAATACTTCCTCATCAGTCATAAACCTGCTTGATCAAAAAAGCAGCAAAAGGGGAATAAATTTCTTTCAAATGAGTATCTGCCTGTTTACAAAAATAAACACTACAGTGTCAGCCACCAGCACCAGTGTGGAGGGTGCCCACAGAGATTATTACCTGCTTTATGGTGAAGTCATTAATAAGATGATGATTGTGTTCATTCAAGTTGCAGTGCAGGGTAACACAGTCACTGTGGAACAGCAGGTCCTGCAAAGTGCTCACCCGCTGCAGTCCCAGAGCACGCTCCATGCCATCTGAGAGGTACGGGTCATAGAAAATCACACTGAAGCCAAAGGCTTTGGCACGTAGTGCTACTGCTTGCCCAACACGCCCTAGAACAAGATAAACATGCAATGAGAACTGACGTGAAGCAGCTGGTGTAATGTAGCCTCCCCCTTCCTATTGCAAATGCTTGTATCAAACCATACCATTTGGTACAGCAACTGGAAGAGGAGAAAAAAAAAAAAAAGAGGTGGCTCCCTCGTTACTAAGATCAGAAGTGTTACATCTGGGCTGTTTCACACTGTTTTGTTCAAAGCAAAGCAGGAGTTTTGCGCCTTTTGTATCTAGAGATCTGAAATGCCAGATGATGTCAGGTAGCCTGCAATAATCTGTGTAATACAAGGGTTTGCTTGCTGAGCCTGTTTATGGTAAAACGCTACTGTTTGTGAATACATCCTGCCATGGACTTGCTCTCACTCACGTCAGACTAGCTGGCTTAATAAAAAGCTAAAAAATTAATCCTCAAAAATGGATGCAATGGAAGATAACTTGTTTAATCTGAAGCTCAACCATTCTCAATGCACGGAATCTCCTTTCTGAACTGGTATTTTCTTTCATTTTGAATAACAGCCTTTCAGTGTTAGAATGCCTGAAAAGAATCCTGTCATCTGAGGCTCTAAAAAATTTTGCATCCATCTACCTAAATGATGAATAAACACAGCCCATCATATGGCATCTAGTTAAGAAAAATGTGATACCATTTGGTATTCACACTGACCTTAGCTTTTCTCTGTTCCTCTTTCCTTACTGCCGTTATTTCAGAGTTGTGCCTGAAATTGCTGTTTGGGCATGACTCCATGCCACGTCTATCAGGAGGTGTGCTATTTCCCTTTGACACACTACCAGTAAAATGCAGAGAAAAAAAAGCGAGTGAGTACATCTAGTGACTAAGGGTATTCTTATTTGAAGAATGAGAACTAACACACTTTTCAGTTTAGAAGACTAAACACTAGATACTCACCTTAAAGTATTACAAAAATAAAGAGATTCTGAAAGCATCGCTAGACATACCATAATAATCATGTCTCATTTTTAAAAAGAAGTCAAGTTTCCTTTTGTAATGTCGCAGTTTGTTCAAAATAAGCATCAAATTTAACACAAGGAAATCCCATTTCTTTCCAATTGTGCTTGAAGGGATTTTCCTTTGCTTTTCAGTTTCTCTTTGAATAAACTTCAGAAGGCGCAGGAAGAAAGGTTTTTTTGTTGATCATTTAACCTGAACACAGCAATTCTGCAGTGCTTAGTGACAGATGTGCTTGGAATATTAAACAGTACGTCCATCTGATGGGGACTGACTGCTTTTCTTTGGGGGCACCAACTTAAAATACTCTGCAAAACCTTTTATTTCAATACTTGCATATGTGTTATTTGTTTCCTTTCCAAGCTGTTTTATATAGACTTAAATTAGACAATTTTCAGCACAAACACTGTATTATTTTCAAGTTTTGGCATGTTCACAGCTCTAGGAATTGGTCACACAACTGTAAACAATTTTTTTTTTCCTTAAACGAAGCATATCGCTTTTACTCCAGCCCCATTCATTTTCACATGCAACATTGTCATCTGTTCTTTTTAACGCTCTTTACGACACTAATACCTGAGGGGATTCACAGCAGTGAAATCTCTTCCAACAGACTTGTCAGTTAAAGCTACACTTTCCATTCATTGCAACCAGGGCTAATAAACGAAAGCCGCCTTCATTGTGCACAAAGTTTCCTTCTGAAATTGTTGTATTTCAATTATTTTATAGGATAAAACTCTTTGCAATGAACAATTCATATTTAATCTTAGTCATTAGACAAATAGGGAGATGAACACACATAATCTGACAATTCCTTTTGAAACCACAGTCTGACAATATAGTACAACCACAAACCTGCATCAGTTTTTTCCTTTCCCAAAAAACTTCTATTGTATAAGATTCCCCTGGGCAGGAGAGGTGACTCAAAACCTACCTCAGCACATCAAGAACAACAGAACACCACAGAAAGCATCCCACTTTCTGGGCAACTCTATCTTAAAAACATATATCATTGCTGTGAATATTCATGGCTGCTTCCAGGGAAGGTAAATTCCAAAATTTAAAATATTAAATGAACTCCTTGGTCTGCAGTTGGGCAGAATTCACAAAACGCTTGCAGCATACAGTTGGGAAACACCCCCCACCCCACCCCCCCGGAAAAAAAAAACCAACCCCCCTAAACAAAAACCAACCAAACAAAAACCAACCAAACAGCAGAAAGCAAAAAAAAAAGCTTATTCTAGATATTAGAGATTTGCTAGAATGCTCTAGCAAAGCTCGTGCACCATTTTAGTGGCACCAGAAATGTGAAGACTCATCAAAAACATCTGGATCTCCTGTTGCAGTCTCACTTGTGCACTCCCTGCAAGTCTCCCAACTCCCCCAGTCTGTAGGTGCCTTTGACCTTGCCAATGAGCTGATCTGAGTATGACAGTACTGCAGCTGACAATGACCCAGACCTTTGGCAAAGAATGTGCATCCTAACAATGGCACTGCAACGTTCTATGAAACGCCCTTGAGTGTGGAAATGTTGATGACCCGCCTGCAGACTTCCATGGAAAGAAAAAGTGCTTTCACTTAGCAGCTCTTTCCTGTCTATGCAAAAGTAATGGAGAATCTGGAACGGAGAACCTCAGTAATTTTTCCTCCCTCTTGGAGAACTCTTGAAATGCAGAGAGGGCAATTTTGTTACATTTCCTGCTGAGCACATTAAGAGAGCTGGCAGGACTGCTAAGGGTACATCATTTATTGCATGGGAATACCACCCAACTCTTAAGCTTTAATATTGTCCGATAATGCAGATGAGTACTTCGGCAAACATCTGGTCAGGACTATGGGACTGTTGAGAGAATACAGCAGGTGAGGAAAGACAAACTGAGTGATGACATTCATTATGATGTGGAGACAAATTTATTTGGAGGAATTTCACCTTTTGAGTGAGGAAATATATAAACTATTAGTCACCAACATTCGTAACTGGGAAGGAAGGGGAGAGAGTGTGACTTCACTGCCTTTACTACTGTTAAATTATCGTGACAGCAGAAAACAGGTCCATCCATGTACTTACAGGCTGCTGCATATAAATATTCTCCTTTTTTTTAAAAAAAATAAATTACTAAATGTCTAGATAAAAGGTTAAAAGTTAGCTTAAAAAAAATGCAGGGCTTAGCATCCACACTTGTGATGCATCACTTGAAATACAGGACACTGGATAGTAATAAAGATTAACAGTGACAAAGACAGCTGTTTAATGATGTGATATTATTTATGTAAGGCTCAAAGAATTGCACACTTCATAAAGACAGAAAGAAACACAGGCTCTGTCCTAAGGAGCTCAGAGGCTAACCAAACAGCAAAACAAAGACGGATGGTATCCAACAAGGACATGAAGGAGGCATTATGCTGTTGAGTCTCTGCTTATCTTCAAGCTCAATACAAGCAGAGGATGAGAGATGTGGTTAACTTTAAAGGAGGAGCACAGAGTAATAGGATTAAGCAGGATAGACCAAATGTCAAAGCAGGAATATGCATGAGAGGAGGCGAAGAAAAGAGAGTGGGTGATGGAAGGAAAAAGGCAATTGAGTCATGAAACTTGGCTAGACCAGTGGATAAGGAAGTGAGTAGCTGAAGCTTTGGAGGGAATGACGTAGTCACAGAGATAGGCAAGGACTAGGGTGTTTCTCCTTGGCAAAACAAGAGAAAAGCCCAGGAACACATGTGAAGGAGGTTTGGACTTAGCTGTTGCAGCAGCAAAGTGATAAATTTAAGCTACCCACTGCTGAAAAGACCACAAATTTAAGAAAAGAATAGAGAAACACAGCTGTAGCCGAGATACAAGATGATCTCAGACACACATTAATGAGAAAGGACAGAAACTGCAATACTACACTGAACTAGAGAAAGATGGACTTAGTAACAGATGATCAGAATTGTTTGGTTTGTGTGCAATACATTCATTTCATTGCTTCTTTGTGGTTCATCACTTCTGACACTGACATGTCTAAATAAAATAAATTAAGGCCAAACTACAGGCGTGGGAAGAGGCCACTAGTAGAGAAACATAACCTAAGGGCAACAGTCTTTTGAAGGTGGTTGTAAATACGTATTTTAGTCTGAAACTAGAGACAGGCAGCCTTTTACAGTGATCTGTAATAGGAAAGAGTGTATATCACAGTCTAAATGCCTGAAGTGCTCAGATGTGAAGTCTGGTACAGCCCTATTTCTGAATCTTCTAAGACTACATTTTTATTCTGCATTAATACAGAGCTACACAGGAGTCCTAGAACAGGTCTGAATCAAAATGTGTGCCCATTCACATAACTGCACAAAAAGAACTTTTAAAAACTGACTTTAAAACTTAAGTTTCCCTTGAAATTCTGAATATTCTATTGTAGGAAAAGAAACAGGAACAATAAAAGGCTGGAGAAAATGACCGGTTAATAACTGTAACAGATGCGTACCTTCAAAATCGCGTTTTACTACCCTTAATATACCATGCATACAAAAGGCTTGCTTTCTAAAACTAAAATCAAAACCTAGCATTTTACGTGGTGTTACACACTCACTGGCAATCTCATTATCCATTTGTTTCTCTATACTTTTCATTCATTCACAACAAAAATGACACGTACAAAATTCACTTAAGGAAGTCAATAATGAAAGATATTTTTTTCTAATCTCAGTGTGGGATTTGTGCAATACAAAAAGGGCAATGCCAACAGGACAGACACCTCCAGCAAACAGGCAAACAGCATGGGAGCCAAGGCTTCAGTTTCAAAAACTAGGTATTCATTTCCATTTTTCAAACACTCCAGGTGATTGTCTATTATTTATGTACAGATGCTGTGATTGGGAGTGCAATAATCATTGTGTGTTTAAATGCGGTGCATAATTACACAGGTATAGATTTGAGAAAGCAACTTCATGACTAAGTTCTTGAAAGTCACAATTTAAAGACAATTATTTGACTGTGAAGATGGTTTTGGTGTGTTGCTTACTATTTAAATGAGTACTGTGTAACACCGGAATACTTTCAGTTTCCAAAAGTAAGAGTTCATGGCTTGAGTTATTTGACAGCAATGTGTAACTGGAACAGTCATTAGGGTTTGATTCCTTGTTGTCAAAATTGTATTATTAATTCCTGTGGATGAATACCACAGCAATAACATCCACAAGCTATCAGATTTTTGATAAGACAAGCACATGACTGAACAATTTTTATAAAGAAACTGACTTGCTTGTTTTTCTTCTCTAATTCTGTAACAGACAGTAATTAATTCATCTCAAGCAAGCCTGTCCATCTGTTAGATGCTGAAACACATTTAGGGCCATTCAGAGAGGTAAGTAGGTGATTCTATTAGGTCTGGAAACATTTCAAACTTTCTTGCATATTTTTTTCCTCTCATTTGAGCTGAAATACTATTTCAGGTGCAGCTCAACCAAATGTATGGAATAACTGCTCTGCAGGCTGTTACTGCAGCAAAGACTTTTCAGGTATGTTAAAAACAGTAAAAGCAAAAAAAGCACAAACAGAATGAATGAGAAATACAATATATACATGTGACACTGGGCCAAAGTAGCAGGATCCTTGTGCTGGAAAAGGTAAGTGATGGTGTCTCTGTCTTTTACAACCAGTGTACCTGAGAGCAGGCAATACAGCAGCAGAAAGATCTATAGAAGCTTAAAGAATTCAGGGAATATCAGCAAGAAAATAACGTGTCTGAAGGAAACGATGATGTCTAAGGGGAAAACATTTGAGACTTACAAACACCAGGAACAAAGTGGTATTATACAGAATGTATGACATGGAAAAGGAGTGAACTAAGCATTCCATATTTATAGCTCAATTCTTTGTTGCCTTTTAAAGGAAGGCAAGGCGAGGTGTATTAAACCACCTTTCCAAGCCAACTTACCTAATCCAATAATGCCCAGGGTCTCCCCTCTAATCCTGGCAGCTCCGGAAGCCACTTCCCGAATCTGTTCAACGCTTTGTACTCTCGTGCCTTCTCGCAAGGCCTGGTGCAGCCAGGTGGTTCGCCTGTACAGGTTCAGAATGTGGCACATGGTAGAATCTGCTGTTTCTTCTACTGAGGCAGCTGGCACATTACACACTGCAATCCCTGCAAAGAATGGGGAGGGGGGAAAGAATACCAGTTGCCAAATGTTTCTCACTTTTTCCCGTTTAATAGCAATGCAGGAGTATGATGTTTAAAACAACAGATATTTCAACACCTATTTTGCACAAATACAAGCTTCTGACTCTAACAGCAGACAGAATACTTGATGAACATGTGTAAACATTTTTGTCTGATTTTTTTCGATTGTGTTTGCAAACTAAGGCAAGCAGTAAACAAGACCACTGAAACTGCAAAAGGAAAGTACGGAACATGTCAGTTTAGAACCCGCGTGGAGGACTTGGTAAGCACTTCACAAGCACACTGGATTCGGTGTTCTGAATAGTGAAATTAGCCTTGCTCTCTCTTAACAGTGTGGTTAATGATCATTGTTTAGATTTAATTGTGTAGAGTTAGCTTTCCCCACTGAGCATAAACACTCCCAAAAGCTATATATGCATGTTATAAAAAAGATAAAATAATCTATAACAGCAGCAACTCTTCTTACGAAGCCCTCCCAGGACACCTGTTAGTATTTCCAGTTTATGTGTCGGTAATCACGACACGGGGAGGGACAATCTGTTTCTGTTTCAGGTTTGTAGAATTACGACAAACAGAAACCAAGTCCTTTCACGGTCCCTCAAATTAAAGAGACAACCCATCTATCTGTCAATAAGGAAACAGAAAATCTGCTTCTGCATGGAACATAAAGATAATGCAAAATTAAGTCTATGTTCCTAACGGCTGAAAAGTTACTAGCTGAAAAGAGCATAATGCCAAGCACCTAAAAGACCACTGGAGGTTTCTACAGACAATTGTGGAAGGTGGATTGGTTCAAGACCCACAATACCTTTTTTTACTTTGAAAAACAGATCAGGCAACAAATGACCTTAACTGCATGCGAGTTATCCCATTCTGCTTTTTACCTTCCACTACTTAACAAACAGCAGTTAAGCAAAATGTTTACTTGCAAAAGTCTGTGTCCTTTTTGACATGTCTCTCTTAATCCTCTCTATTTACTACATGTTTTCTCTCTAATCATCAGCTCCCACAAATGTTTGCGTCTCAGTTCTGCTGACTGAGATCACAAACAGTATAGAGTGTAATTTCAAGGTGGAGAAAACAAAATGGCTTGTATCCTAAAACACACCCTAGTGCTGTTTTCACTGTCTACTTGTTCATGTTTTTACATAAATAAATATTCAGCGAGTCCTCAGTTAATGCCAGTGTATCTTATGAAGCAAGGAAGAAATAACATTCTTTTTGGCAACAGCAGTAACAATAATCTGAAAAAAAAAATAGGCTCATACCATATTTATCTATGTTTACATTCAAATGCACTCGTTCTCCTGCCCAGTGCTTTTTTTCACCTTTCTTTATATTAGTAAAAAACAACTTAAGTAACCTGCAGAACTACTTTTCTTTCCTCTGCTGTGGAGATACACGGTCTGCTGAGTCACTGCTCTTAGACGTAAAAAGATAAACCAGCACCATTTTCTGGAATATTAATCTTGGCATCCTGCTAACATCAAAGTTACCGTGGAACTCATCATTTTCTAAAAATGGGAAAAAAGAGCGAGTGGGGAGAAACGGACAAGACTGAAACATGACATCCCTTTAAGTGCATCATCTTAAACAGCTGCATTTGTTTTCACGGAGCAAAAAATGCAGGTTTTAGTTGGCAAAACAACGATTTAATAAGCATGTCTCCTGCTAGCTGGCATCAACAAAGTCATGCTTTAAAAAGAATTCACGGATTTTTTATTACATATGTGGGAGGAGAAATAAGGAATTTAGTTCATCTTACACCTTCCTCCCTAATAGGTATCCTTAGGAAACTTGTGGAACATAAGTCCATTCATTTCTCTCCTAAATTGTAGGAAATTGTTTCCCTACCTCCCCCCAAATTAAACCACCTAATTTCTGAAAGGCAGAGACACTGTGAGCCACAAAAAGCAGCAAGAGAGGCAAGGATATGAAAAGAAACATTTCACATAGGAAAAGAAAGCACATTCTCATCTCATATCAATCACTTCTATGCTCCCTGCCTTTTCTCCTTTTCCCACCACTTTCAGTGATCTTGTGCACTGGTTCAGTGCTGAAAACCACAAGAGTCAACGGGCGTCACCCCGACTCCCGCTTCACTTGCATCCAGCCAGGCTCACAAATTGTATGTACTTTCTGGTCAACAGTTAATCAAGGGTAGAAAAAGCAGACCAGATCTTGAAAGATTTTATTGATGAAACAATTGCTTTCATGCATTTTATGAAGAGTAGAAGTGCTAACATAAGAATACTACTTAATAGGAAAAACCAGTAACAATGCCATGAGCCAGCTCTATGAAAAATAACTCAAAAAGTTACTACAGTTCAAGAATGTCAGACTTTATGGTGGGCCTCTACACTGTATTTCAAGAGCGAATCAAAGCTTTTTACAAAGAGCAATTAACTCTCATATTACCTTCTTGAAATGCATATTATTGGTACTAGTTCAACAAATGGAAGTGATTTATCCCCAACCATTTCACCCTAACTATGAAAATCGGAGTTTTTATACCATAAACCTTCCAGCATTTATTGGCTTTTGACCAAGTGGACAATTGGATTTCATAAACAGCGGAACTCACAAATGGGATGGATCCTAACTTTGTAACTCGGCCTAATGACAACACAGGAACTGAATGGTTATGAATGTGGACGTTACCATTTCATACGAGTGAGAACTTCGCAAACCTGCTGTACTCTGGTTTGAAGAATTTTGTAGATGCATTTAAATTGTAAGCTTAAATTATGATCCAGAATGGAGACTTCCAGAAACAGCAACAAACCTGCAAAGCTTTTCCTCCTCCTCTCTGCATACATCGGACTCCTGAATGGCTGAGGCCTTTGATCTGTACCTACATTTTGGCTTTTGATCTAGGATTTTACTCCAGGCCAATCTCTACATATGTATGTGTTTTCTGAGGCTCACAACACAGGCCCCTAACTGTGGCAGCAGGTACTCTGTGTAGGAACACAGTCTTGCATACCTTCAGACCTTATCTGTTCTTTACAGAAACTCACGTAGAAGTTGTTAGCCTCTGCCTGCTGTGTAAACTACACAGCTCTTAGATTATTTTACTATCACTTACTAATAAACAGACCATATTACAGCTCCTCACTACATCAACAGGGTTATTACTGGGACTAAGAATTGTCACACTGAAATAAACGTTTCTAAGTTCTTCCCAAAGCATAATGGAAAACATAGTTGGTCACCACAGCCTCAGAAAAAACCACAAAGAAAAGGCAGACATTTATTTTAAGTGGTAGTTTGACCAGCAGATTACAGGTAAGAAGAAGCTAAACAGGGGTCTAAGAAGGGGCTAAACACAAAAATCTCTTACTTCCTAAAGTAAGAGAAGTACAAATCACACTGCTCTTTTTTTACAGTGGAACACTAAGCACCGTCCCTTCACAGTTCCAGTACGTGAATTTATTCTGAAGCGGCAACAACGATTCGCCTATAAAAGCTGTGTTTCTGTTTTATGGAGTGGTTTAGTACTAAATCTCATGCATCATAAATAAGTCTCAGACAGTTGATAATGATCTCATTTTTTATTCAAACAGAAATAGTATGCCATGCTGATGGAATTATATTTTGTGATTGGATTACAGCAGTAGTAGTTAAAATATACAACTGGGGTAAAAAAGAAAGAGATGAAAAATTATGGCCCTACTCCTTAGGTTTATATTGAACAGGCAGATTGTCATCATGTCAGAAAGCTGTTAATACTATCACTTAATTAACTAATGCTAGTATCTCCATAATGATTTTTAAACACTTGGATGAGAAAATTATACAGCTTACTTATAATGTTAGTAGAATTTATACAGAAAACATTAATGCAAAGACTTAGACGATATCAGATTTCTGGATGTGAACTATAAGATGTAAAATAATGTCTTTAATAGTCATACCTAAATCTCCAGCAGATTTGATGTCAATATTATCAAAACCACTGCCAATTCGGACAATTATTCGAAGTGCTTTAAATTTCTCCAGGTCTTCTCGTGTTAAAGTGATAGTGTGATACATCAGTGCACCCACTGCTTCATTTAGTACCTATAAATAAAATGGAAGAAAAAAATCCTTATTTTTTTCTTTCATAGGATGTCAGATTAATGACACATACATATTTTCAGGTATAAAATGCCTGTAAAAGCATTAAATCCATGTCTTTTGTTTTAAAAGTCATTTTGCCACATAATTTCCAGCCTATTGTTAGTCTTTTTCATCTGATGTGTCCTTCCTACCATGACAAGATTAGCTTTAGAAGAACTAAATGACTTGTATTTGTGCTCTTATTAAGAGGGAAAACTCTTCTCATTTCACAGGAGATGCTCTGCAATATCAAAACCTAAGTACAAGTGCCGCTGGACTGCAAATGCAGATGAGACAAGTTAGAGCACTCACTTTAAACAGTACATATTTTTATGCTTAAGCAGCTGACATTCCATTTTGAATGGAGTCACAGAGGAATATCTCTTCACCATACACACAGTGGTACAGGCATTCACTGCGCTAGTAAACCACTTGATACCTGAATAGAAAACATTCAGTAATCATTACAAAACCCTTAGACAACAGAGACTGAAATCTGTCAAGAAGAACAATGTGTCTGTCCCTTAGTTTATTGATGCTGAAACTAAGCTCTCACTGAAGGAGAACGGGATGTCATATAAATCGGTACAGCTGAGATGCCAGACTAGACATTATCCAGAAAAAATAGCACCTCTTAAGAAACAGTACCAAAACAAAAAAGAAAAATAAAAATTATAAGAGAGAGACATAAAAAAGTGAAAATAAGTTGACAGGATTTGAAAGGTCTGAATATTTTCCGTATTATGAGTGCACCCAACCTACTCAAGAAAGGTTGAGAGGAAGGGGTGTGGAAAAGACAGCCCAGCAGACCACACCCATTAGTTTCAAGCTCTGCTACCAAAAAAAAACAGTGACACTGCACCTACACAGCTGATACAAGTTTATTTTTCAGAAAGCAGAAAATACCTTCCTTTCTTTACAAGCAAACTACACCACTTCAAGACACTCCTCCATGCTTCCACCTTCAGTGCACTACATAATACCCTGATCATTCTACGAGATATAAAACATGCACAAATCATTTCAACATCTAAGCTAGCTGTAAGGACTTCAAGAGATTTCTGTGATGCACTTCACATAAAAGTTCTGCAGAGGCTGTAAATTTCTTAGTCTGGTACAACTTCTGTTACCTGAGTTATTTCTGATCACATGAGCAGTTCCGAGGGTACTGCAGGATCAGCAACAATCATCATCACCAACATAAATCGTTTAAAGTATTACAGCAAAACACAGTCTAGCACACAGACGATTACAACTGTTGGAACCCAAGAGTGGCAGCAGTAGTTTTAAAAATTAAAATACAAAATGAAAATCTTAAAAGACAATAAAACCCAACTCCATAAAAATGAAAGAAAACCACTTCTCAATACTTCACAAAATTATTTATGCTATTTCAGCACGTGTTTCTGGATTCATAATTTCGATTCTAAGTCAGATAAAGACCAGAATCCTTTGAGCAAAATTCAGATTTACTTGTAAGAACTGCATAAAAATTAGAAGTTATACATCCTTAAAGAATGCGGCTACAACGTAATTCAAAGAACAGCTGTGGACTCTGATCTCGTAAGTGATTATACACAAAGAAAACTCCTTCATTTGAATGTTACAAACAAGTCCTTTGGAGATTCCATCTAGCCGTCGCCAATCAGAAAGACTGCACTCATCAGAACGTGTTTCCTTGAGCTGTTACATAGGGTTAAAACCAACCAAAACAGTTCATTAGTTTTGCTTCTACGGCGATGTTACAGCTGGTATGGACCAAATCAAAGCCCATGCCTGGGGCAGTCTACACAAGAAATAATCCCTCTAATAACCTGAGTGCCCACCCAAAATGCCCTGAGGTTTTTTCTGTCCCATTAATTCCTAAAAGAAAATAGTTCCAAAATTTCACAGCTTCAACAATATGGAAATTTCTTCTAATTTCTAGCCTCAATTTATTCACAGCCCAGCTTGTATCCATTTATCCTGGTGCCAGTGTTGGTCATTTGCTTAAACTGCACTTTCTCTCCTTGGTGTTTACAATTTAAATGTACTTATAGACAACAATCATATCCCCTCTCAGCATTTGCTCAATTAGACTTCAACAAGCCTAGTCCTTCTAGTCTTGTCTAGGATGATGCCCTTTGACTCCCTCAATCAAGTCTACACTTCTCTACTGTGCTCAGACAAGTCTAATCTCAACTCTTCTATGGGTGACCACAACTGCACCCAGAGCACTACTGGAGGTCTCCCTCTCCACTGTATTACACCAACACTAGCACCGTCAACAGCAGTATACGCACTGGGAGCCTCTCCTAATGAAGTCTCCCATGTGCTTCTGTCACACTCCCAAGTTTACGGTACAATTTCTTTCTCCAAGTCACAGCTCTTGTTTCTTCAAGACTCAAGGTCCTCAAGCTCTTTACCAATATCCTGTTTCTCTCCAATTAGCTATGTCCTCCTTTCTGTGTTTTATCACACCTGTCCCTTCCTGCCTCTCCAAGGTTGCTCTAGATGGCCGTGATGCAGGAAACATTCTCTGTGTAGTTGTCAGAAGCAGCTTACAGCTTATGAGGAGCCACCTAGGGCTCGTGTGACAGCCAGACCCTCCTCTCCCCGACTGGAAAAGATCAATGGCATGTGCCTTTTTGTACATGTAGACAGAGAGCTGCCACTACTTTGAGGACTGCAGTAAATAGCAAAAAGACGACAGTTGAAGTGGCTCAGACATTTGTGTTTTAAAATCACAGTATTTCATTTGTGAAGCAGCTTTTCACTTCATAATCATGCATATTTTATTAACTCAGCCAGTCAAGACTGTAATTTGGACTCTAACAGCGCTGGTCTGGACCCATTACACTACATTTTTGGGCCCATCAAGGTTATGGTTTGGCTCTAGGAGGAGACAGAAAAGTATTGGGAAGCTTGGGAATGTGTTCAATAAAAGGAAAAATGTTTCTCAGCTATGGCCTACTGCTGACACTAGCCATTTCCACAGGCTGCTATTTGCCCTTCATATGGGATAGGGAACAAACAGATGCAAATGAAAAATCTTTTTAATTTTCCTTTCAATGTTTGAGCCTCTTCTACAATTATGGATCAGTCAGCAAGGAAACACATTGCCAAAAAAATAATCCTCTGTGACTGTGCATTATTTCACATTAATTTGATAATTAAATTATGTACTGCTTTTTGCAACTGGCCATGTGATTGAAGTATACCAAAAAGGCAGAAAATAGAAAATGTGAAGTTAGAAACAATCAGCATTGATGAATGTTAATAATGCCACTCTTAGATTAAAACAAACAAACAAAAAAAACCCTAAAAAACCAAAGCCAAAAGTTAGTTTGTTTTGGAATTACCTGTATAAATTATATTCTCAGTCATTACAGACAGTAAATGCACACAAAGATGTGTGAGAATCTTGTCAATGAGTGAAATTGAAACTTGAGCTAAATGCAAGTATAACACATGAAACTGAAACCAGCAGAAATATGAACAGTTCTGGAAAATGAAATAATCTTTAGAAAAAGTAGCTGTGCATAAGAGTAATTTACCAATCACTTGGAGAAGCACACCCAGTGGTGGCTGCATGAGTGAAACAGGGAATATACGGGTCTTTTTCATATGAACTTGATTAATATAATATTTACCAAATTCTAAAACAATTATATAAGAAAGGTATCACCTTGTGTTGATTTGAGTGAAATAAGATATTTAACAAGCCAGACAGAAATTTCACAGCAGCCCAAGTATGTGACAGTGCTCTTTCATGACCTCTCACAAGGAAAGGCGACGGGCAAAATGGGATCAAAGAAGCAGCAGAGTTAGCTGTGTACCTTCAACCAGCACTCCCACTTTCACCAAACCACAACTGCACTTTTTGGGAAGAAAGGATCAGAGATAAAATGTGAAACACAGGACAGGAGCTGGTTCCCTTCTGTTACTGTAGCCCATCTGCATAACTTCTCTGCCTTCAGACTTACTTCCAGGTGAAGCTACAGCACACTGCTTGTTGGAAGCCTTTTTCAAACCCCCTTCAATGAGCTGACACCCTTTCCAATCACAACTGCTCTGACAGTTCTTTCTGCTGTTCTTCAACCTCAAAATGCCTACTCTGCTTTTACAAAATGCCACATCTCTAAAGCTCTTAGAAAAGAGGTGACACTGTAACAGGAGACATTTCTATTTCAAAGAATTTATTAGATCTTAAATACTGAGGGTTGAAATCCTTTTAAAACCTATTCCTGTCTAGTTTTTCCACCTTATTTCAGCACCAGGCTGGTTTAGCCATCATGTCAAATGTTGCATAGTCATCACTGTGACACATATGCCTCATTATTTGGGGAGGAGCTCTTAGAATCTTGGTTATTAAAAAAAAAAATAACCAAACAAAACAGAAAACAAACAAAACACAAGAAGACATGCAAACAAATTATGACATACTAAGAATAGATCAGCAAGGCTTCCTCCTCTTTGGTCATCTAAAGATATAGAATTGAATTGTTCTATGAGGGACTGATGTAAAAGGCTTGGGGATCAAATACAGAGTAAAGAAACGTAACACAGTATGGAAAATGCCAAACTACTTCAACGCAGAGACAGAACATGTTTATAAATTACATACTAAATGTAATAGTATCATTATTTTTAAAAAGACTTCTAAGAAATCATCACTAGAAAATCCTGTATTTCATCTGGTTCCAGAAACTTCAAGGCATTCCATTTCTTGGAGTCTGATGTGCCATCTCCAAAAAAGTATGTTCCAGTGTCACTAGACTTAAGGTACTTTGCACATTTGGGTGGAAAACGCATACTTTACCTAAGCAGAGTAGGCTCTGCACTATTTGACTTGCAAAAAGCAGCTGCACGTCAAATTTGTAATCAATATTCTGCCACACAGGGGAAGGCCGCAGCAGACTTGTAGTTGCTCTCACAGACTTGCTACAACATTACAAAGGGTCCCTGTGAAACTTACGCCATTAAAACTAAAAGGAAAAGCCAGCGTGCTCAAAATGCATTCAGGTCTCCAAAACTGCTAATTTCTGCTGCTTTTTACAAGTTCGTGTTTCTCTTCACAAGACTATCAGCCTAATGTTAGGTTCCTATGATCCATGGTAACCTACCCATTTCATGATACGCACTTTTATTCAGACAGGATACTGTCTAGTGTAGACTCTAAATGTTAATAGTTAAGTTTATACTGTACATAAATACAAGTATAAATATTTTATATAAACATATAAAACTTACTTACAGGCTCCTGAAAATACTCTTTTTTTAAAAGAGTATAGATTTTTGCCTATATAGCCACACACAGTATAAAATACATATATGGCATGTGACATATGATAAGGTATGTCTAAGTCTCTTAAAATATACTATTGAAAAATATGTTCATATACATACAATACACACACAACTAAGTAAGTAACTTGCATAGCCCTATAGAGAGCTTAGTTTAAAAAAAAAAAAAATATATTGAAGGCAGTCTTTCAAACCAAGGATTTACTGACAACTTTACGCAGCTTAATGACAGAAGACAATTTGGAAATGCAGCCTCTGAAAACACTTCTACTAAATAAAAAGCTTTAATGAAAAAAATTTTAACGGGAGTTCTGTGTGTTAACTTTTATGTTCTATTAGTAAGGCTCAATTGTGTTGCACTTTAGTTGAAGTCTATCAGATGCTATGATGGATTGAATATCTGTACCAAAGGACCACTGTGTCATGAAAATGACTGATGACAGCACATCAAACCACTCAACTCTGCCTCAAAAAAAACCCTGTTAATAATCACCAGCAATTTTCAAGCCCCAATGATTCTTAGTAAAACCAAGTACTGGGAAATGAAAGTAAAAGCTAGCCGATAGCCAACCGACCTAGACTCTAACCTGTCTGCAAGACTGATAAGGTGCTGCTTGCTGGGTACAGCAGCACCGCACTCCCGCTCTGCTTTTTAAAAAGTGTGAGTTCAGGAGGCACCAGCAGCCTGCCCCTTCCTGTAGTGCTGCACTTGACCTGTAGTATTGCCACTGGCAAATCTGAGAGATGTTGGCAGAAGGGTCACTGAAGACAAACACTGATTTTTGTATACATCCCTACTGTGACAGTTGTATGTTAACTATTTTGTTGTATAATGCAGTGTAATCAAAGTTTTTAGGATTCCCTTTTGTTATTTTTTCCCATCTTTCCTAACAAATTTGATTCAAGGCTCATTCAGTTTCAGTAAATTTACAATTCTATGTATTGGCTTGAAGTGACAACTTACTCTCAACATTACTATTTAGAACAAGGCAGTTTCCTTTCAACCTATATTCTTTGCAAATTTAATTTTGATGGAAAACTAAAATGCTGCAACTGTATCACGGATATAAACAGTACTGGTGGTAGAAATGCAAGATTGCAGCTTTACTGTTAAACAAAGAATTTTTCCAACTTCAGATTCTTATCTTTCTTAACCATTGATCTAAAAGGAACAAATCAAAGAGTCAGCTGAACAACAGCACCATCCTTGATTCGTTTGTATCAGTATCAAAACATTTGTTGCATCATGAAAGCTCTTCAGCTCTGCTTTGAGACAGATAAATCTGCAATGACTGGAACCGTTTCGACATTTAATTCCTAGGTAAAAGCGCAACTGAAAAATTTCAAGTCCTACACCACTGAATAGGAAGTTAAGCTTTACTGTGTTTTTAACTTCAACCAAAACCACAAAAGGTAGTATCCCTGTGAAGATCATTTTATTTTGTGCTTTTATAACAGGAGGCAAAGGATCTGGTACATGCTAACTTAACTCAATCACTTGTAAGGCTGAAGCACAGGTTTACCAGAAAGACTACTTTCCCCACGTCTAGCCAAGTAGCCTCTTCTCTTTAATGTGCTGGTGAACTGGCTATCTGCATGAAGCAGTAAATCCAGTCAAAAACACATGAGGTTTTTTCTTCTAGCTGATCTGCAACAAGATGTAGGAAGCCACATAATCAGAGAAAAAGAGAATGAAAAAAATGTACACAGCTTCAAACAATCTTGACTTTTTTCTGGCCTATGTGTTTTGCTTTAAAGTTCATTCCTAACCAGCTGTGCTTTCTGTCATTTCCATCTGAGTTAGCAAGGATCACTGTTTTTCTCTCTGCTTAGTCTACACCTCTATTAGCAGAGCTTGCATATTACGTTTACACTGCGCCCTTTGGAACTACACATCACACTCCGTATTAAAAAATATACAGCAGAAATCAGGAAACCCCAAGAGTAAAGAATTTCAAGTCCAAAAATCTTAGGCAACACTAAGACCTCAGGGGTGTGCTTGAGTCTGTGATGCCTTTGAAGGTACAGAAGTGGAAAGATGGAGCAGTACTGCAGAAATCAGAAGTGCTGCATAGGCTGCCAAGGAACCAGGAAAAGCAAAAAGCCATGAATGGCACTGATAATAAGAAGGAAATTGGAGGAAAAAAGAGGAAGAGAAACAGAGCATGAGAAAGTGAAAAAAGCAAGTTGACCTTTCTGCTTTCAGCAAACTCTTCTCAACACTAAAGCTTTTCTCGACTTTCATTCATCTCTTCTTTCACAATGGGGAACAGTCTTTTGCAAATTAACATCAATTACCAAAAATCTGTATTTTGATAAACAGGACAGCATCATTTAGTGTGGCTAGGAATGTGCATCCATAAATACATGAACATTTTAGATACTGCTTTAAATATACAACTTCTCACTTCAAAACTTTTCCTAAAACCAGTTTTAGATTTAGTAAAGCACCACTCCCAAATAAGATAATATAGAAGCAGTTCTAAAAGACAGATATTTCTCTACTTCACTCCTTTAAGGCGTGTGGAAAACAGCCATTTTTCACTGCAGATGAGCAGTGAACATTTTTCACATGAAGTGAAGAGTGCTCAACACTTCATAAAAGTGATCTCTTAGTCTATGTTAAAGTAATACAACAATACGATAATGAGTTAGGGTGTGTGATTT
Source organism: Ceryle rudis (assembly GCA_033439905.1). Classification (NCBI taxonomy): domain Eukaryota; kingdom Metazoa; phylum Chordata; class Aves; order Coraciiformes; family Cerylidae; genus Ceryle; species Ceryle rudis. The sequence continues at coordinate 32,969 of JAAGNO010001373.1, read as the reverse complement.
TTGTTGCAGCCATTCGTTACGTCACAGAACAGCTGTACTTTACAGACCCAAACATTTTAGGTCTGCGTTGCTCTTTGGCCCAGTGAAAAGTTTTCATGATGGCAGTGTACAGGTAGCTAGTGAAAATACCTTCTTCAGATGTATTACTGACCTCACTGAGGATGAATTTTTTCTGGTATACTAAAAAGTATGCCAGCACTCATATAATCCACTAAATACAAACACTCTTGTGAAGACCAATGACAAATTACCTGTGTTACTCATTAGTTATTCAAGTGCTTTTCTGAAGCTACAATCTGAGATACACTGACTGTTCAGTCCCAAAACCTGAAAAATTCATTTATGACAGCACATGATAGAAACACTCAATATTTTTTGCTAAGACAAGGCATTCATGTCACACAGGGATTCCCCAGTCTTGATGCATCAGAAGTAAACAATGTTGACTTCATTAAACAAAACATAAAACTATAAAGGTGGTACAGTTGCCAATGTCACTGTGTTCACCAGAAGAACAAACTGCTATTACCTAATAAAAGAAAGGTGAAAGAGCATTTATATTACTTATTCACCATGTATTTAGTCTCTGTAAATGGAATCCAGCTATTTTGTGTATTAAACTTCTGATGATGGTGCAGGTTAGGAAAACAGTAAGATCAAAGCAACTTCGACTTGATTAAAAAGAAATATATAGAAATAAGGCATTATATCATTTTAGTTCTCAATATATAAAAAGATAAAATTGACAGAAGCAAGCTTGGGTTGAATATCTTCCTAAATAAACAAAAATAAAAAGTATTATTAGAAGTATTATACTTAGATTATTACTGTCTTTGACCCTGAAAAAATAAGCTTTTATTAAAAAAAAAAAAACAGCAACAGAACAAACAAGAAACAAACAAAAACCAAAACCACCAGAAAACAATGTCCATTTCTAATTACCAAAGAAGACAGAAAAGTTTTAACTTCTCTGCATTTGTTCTCAGGTTAGTTACTGTGAGGTTCTTTCACCCCTGCTCTGGCAGGGGCTTGGACTCGATCTCCAGAGGTCCCTTCCAGCCCCTACTGTACTGTGATTCTGTGAGCTGTATGCACAGCAAAAACAGCAGGTCTTTTTCAATGGTTGTTAAAGAGAAGGTTGAAATTACAACCAGGTTTTGGTAAAACCTTACTGTTTCTAAGTAGAACATCACCAAAAAAAAATAAATAGATGTTCAGGTTTTAAGCTCATGCAATCTCATTGCCCACCCATTGTAAAGGTGGTCTTCTACATGGCAGTAGAGACACATTAAAAAAGAAAGACATGAGAACAGAAGTGTAACACTCTGAGTCTAGCTTGTAATTCAAGAATTACCTAAAAAGAGAAGTTTTAGCCATCCTGTGAAAGAACAACTAAAGAACTGTAAAAGGGTGTTCTGAGTGCAGATTATTCCTACAAGAAACAATTTTTACTTTTTTTCTTCCCTATTTCCATTAGCATTTTGTTGTATCTAAACTGCAGCTGAACAAAACAAGGTAGTGAAGTTAAGCCAGTACTGATGCGACAGAAAACAACTCAGATATCATTTTCAACTAGTGTTCTGACAACAGCCTATTCCTGTGTGGGGAGAGGGAAAGACAGGAAATCTGGAAGTTTTCAGAGATATCCTCTACAGAACTAGCATCAGAGATGTCTGCTGTGGAATGATACCCAGGGCTTCAGGAGAAAAGACTCATCTCTTGTGTTTGCCTGAACCATGAGAATCGGCAGTTCTAGTTTGATGTGTTGATAAGCATACAGCTCTTAGGTCATCTCTTTATTGTTTAAAAAAACCCCTCAAACAAACAAACAAAAAAAACCAAACCAACAAACCCAACAACAAAACACGGCCACCTATCACCTGGAAATTTTCTAAGTTTAAACAATGCAAATGTTGGGTGGTTTTTTTTCAGAGTAAAAATATTTTTCTTAAGAAATAACAAGCAACAAGCTGAACAGTTGGTTGACGGGTTCTCACCAGGAAGATGCTAATGGGAAATTGGTCTACTGAAAAGGAGATTCATTCAACTGGCTAACAGAAAGGAAGTTTGCGTTGGTATTATTTTCAAGTAGCTGGCTTTGTAAGAAAGTCATCAAAGAAAAGATTAAATCTTTCATCATATACAGAGACTTTACAATGTTTAGCAATGCTATGTATTAGAAAAACATGAAAAGTAAATAAATGATTACACCAGTTACGAATTCAAAATACTGAAAAGCTTCTGAAAACCTGTCACAAACACAAGGGCTTCTGTAATTAGCGTAGGACAAGTCTAACAAGGTATCTGCAGAGAAACAAGAATACTGGTGAAATTCAGTTCAGCTGACAACTCCTTAACGCCCAAATCACACTCAGCAGTGTACAGTACCATATGCACAAAAGTGGATACAGATGCTTATTTAACAAGCCTTTAGGTTAATACTTGAAGAAAAAAAAAAAAAAGGAAGAAAAAGAAAATTAATTTCCAAGGAAATGCCCCCTGATTGCTCTCCTCTATACTTGGCTCCTCCTCTGCCATCACATTTATTTCATTTTTTACCTCCCTAGAAGCTGTAATGTCTGGTTTCATCCTTTAATCAGGTGAAGGAATATTGGGCATTTGAGGCTCACTCTGCTAGCCGACAACTTTACCCAAATTAATTCTACCCCTACAGAAATACGGATTTGAAAGGTTCTATTGCTGTCTAGAGAGCAGCGAGGCTTTGGGGGTAGACATGAGGCCTTCATGCTGAAAGAAGTCTCTGAAGAGAAAAACGTTAAGCGTATGGGTCAGCTGCCTCCCTTGGCTATCAGCACAAAAAATGGGTGTCCCTCTAAAAAAGTGAGAAAACCTTTAACAACAGTAGTTGTTTTACAGCTCCTAAACCACCGTGAAGGGCGAAAACTTCTCACATAACATACAGTTAGAATACATTTTTAAATTAAATTGCTAAATACATTTGGGATTAGCATTTGTTTTTAAACTCTCCTACAGTGTCAATTCTCACTCAGTGCACAAGGCCTCCTAACCTGATTTTCACTATTCCTTGGCTAAACAGAGAAGTTTGGAAGTTGCTCACACCTCCAAACCAATACTAAGATGTGGTTTTGTAGCTGAAGGCTGAGAAACAGCGTTTCCAAGAAGCAATAATGTAATTTTCCCCGAGGTAATTCTCTCCAAGAATCTAAGTCAGCAGGTAAGCATATAGACAATATCCAGCCAAAGATACACTACACAAAAGCATACTTCAACGCAGACATTTTCATCTTTGTTTCATCATGGTTTATCACTTATTGGAAATGACCAGTAGCTAAGGTAATCAACCACTAACTAAAATGCAATAGCTAAACACATTATCATAGCTAACACAGTACTCAATCTGGTCATAATCAGGAAAACATTTGTGTTTTCTAAAACACTTAATACCTCTAAAAATTACCTTTTCATGAATTTCTTGTGTAGACTGAGCATCACAAAATGCCACCGTGGCTACATCCTTCAGAATAGGCATTTCTACTGTACAATCCCTGCCATCCAGCAACGCTACCAAAGGGCGCGGGTGCATGGGCCCATTCATGATCGGAGGTCGAATGCCTATGAGGAAACAGAGAAGACTTGTTATTCGAGCCATGCAAACGTAATAAAAACAATAGGTTGTAGTTAGTCTGTATATTCTCACAGCAGGAAAACATTTCAAGGACTGAAGCTAGTAAAAACAGGAACATATTTACAGTCAGCAATCAACCAAACACAGAAGACCAAAAAAAGTATTAAAAAATGCCATGAAGATTCAGGAGGCTGAACAGTGGAAGATGGATAAAACCACTAAGGGAATAGTCTATTTGTTTTCTAAAAAAATACATCTTTACTGCTCTGTTAAGAAGTGTCTGTGTGATCTTATCCAAGATTTATATTTTGATTGGATTCCACACCTTCGTGAGCTCTAGACAGAGCGAGAAGCATCTTGTCCAGGCTTGTAAGAGTATAGTTTATGGAATATCATAAGCAACTCAGTAAGGATTTGAGTATTCAATTTACATATATGATGATGATCTGCTAAGACTAAAATTTAACTAAAAGAAAGCTTACAACAGCAGAGTTTTGACTTTACTGAAGATCCAACGTCTGAGTGCACAGGCTAACTGCTGACAGGTCTGCTTAGACTTCAGTTTTACAAAACAATTCTGTACAGCATAGTCAAACAAACACATCATACCTAATCCACCATCGAAAACTCTTACAAAATACAAACAAAATATCCCTCCCTAAATCAACAACACGCTTGGGACATTGCAGAGTGAGAAAGAAATACAGACTAAATATCTGTGGTAAGGAAAATCAGTTGGACGTGTGGACTTCATTCATATCCTCTTTATGAAGTCTTAAAAAGTAAGCCTTTTAACAAAATATGTATTTTTAAAATAAATAGTTTGTGTTTTGGTATTTCTTGTATGCAGATTTAAACATATTTTTGTTGCAGTGTGAGTTTAAATACATTGCTTATTGCTTTAGAATACAGTTTAGTCCTACATTAAAGACTCAAGTTCTCCAGCTACATTCTACGGGCAAGCCCTGCATCTTAAGTCCTAAAGCAAGCCCTGAAAGACTGTCACCTGCATTTTAAGTGGATGGAAAAATCAGAAGAATCCCAGCTGTACAAGATACCCAGTGAAGATAAGCAGCTGCTGGGAAAAGGAACTTTCACCAGTCAGAAGCAGCAGCATAGTGCTTCCCCGTGGGGAGCAAGCTCTGGTCTGGGGCTGAAGGAGCACAGCTAAGGAGACTGTGACCCTCAGTCCCAGCTGTCCAGCCTGCACCCACAAATTTCACACCCTTCCTCTAACCAAGTCAGGATGATAGGCCAGCCCTCCTACAATCTGGCCTTTAAATTCTTTACTTACTCAAGCAGTCTTTATACTTAAAGATGACAGAACAAGAATCATTACATTTGGCTCCTTTCTGTTCTGGTCCCAGTGTCTCCCAGTAACTGATGATACCAACGGACTGACTCTGCATTACTCGCAGCATAGCAGAGAGGTACCCAGATGTGAAAAGTATTCACCAGCAAAATTTCTCCATGGGTACAACACCCATGAAAACTATGTTTTAAAAGCATCAATTCGCAACCTCTACTGTGACAGACATGCTTAGAAAGACTTCTGGCACACAGATTCTTTCAGTAGTATCCAGTAACCAAAAATCAAATGGAATCCTTTTAGCATCAGTTTTAAAAATCCTACATCTTGCTAACTTACTGTAATTACCTGTCTGAACCAGAAATAGCCACATAACCTTTATACAGCCGTTTTTAGTCAATAAACCATGCACTAGTAATGTGGTACAAGACACAAACATTACAAGAATACACAATGTAAATCTACATAGTTATCCAGAGAATAATTACTATCCTTTAATGGGAACTTAATTATAAAACCCCGTGTTACATTTACTTAGAGGCACCCTAAAATAAAGCATGTTACAGACTCATTCCTGTTTCTTTCAAAGTAGTATATGTAATAACATTAATAGAATGCAATTATATCTTGAAACAAATATAAAAATGACATTCCAAGTCCTATTCATAATGCCTAGAATAACTGGGCTCATTTTACAACTGAAATGTTATGGTCATGGTCCTAACTGTCAGTCCAGCAAAGCCAGGATTTCAACAAATCTGAATGCTAGCTAAAATAAAGTGAAGAAGAAAACAGCTTTTGATCCTCAAGTTGTCGAAGATGAATGAGGAAATGGCACAGGTGATTCCCTCAGAGCTACAGCTAAAGTAGCTCTGTCAACAGAAGACCCTAACCAGTCTAAACAGATAACAGAAGAGATAAAAATGGTCATTTCTAAGAAACGCTTTTCTGACTTGAGCCATCTGAGAAAACATGGAATTTAGTATCACAGAGCACAACCCTTTAAAATCGTCACTTATCTATAAAATATAAAGGCGTGGTCTGGTTTTCCCCTCACACCAGTTTATCTATAGAGTTCAAACAAGCTAATTGTGTCTAATGTTGGTGATAAGAGGCCTACCAGACCGATCTCCAAAGGACAGAGAGGAAAGTCAGAAAAACAACTGGAAGGATAAACCCTCCCTGAGAGAAACTCAAGACTTTTAAGAGTCCCCAGAACAAAAATACATCCAGTGACCTTGACCACAGAAACCCTACAAACCTGTGCTTGCCAAAATCCTTCCTGAACTTCAGCATAGACTTCCTGTTGCACAATCTTTCTGCCTAAATACCGTATCACTGAATCGCGGACAATAACTCAACACTTAAGTAAACTTACAGTAACTTAATCACAGTGGCAGTCACTATTTAAAGTTTACATTTGAAAAGACACGGTTTCACTATGAATCAGAACCCTTTGAACAAAAAACTACTTCTTCCACCATTTAGATATGTTCTGCCTGTTTCTTATCTAGAAATGTCACACTGAACCGTGTGTTTGGCTTTGCAGCAGACCCCTGGAGTGGCAGGATAAAACGATGTGTGCTTAAGAGCAGTATTTTCCATGCTTGTATTAACAATAAATCATGCAACTTGGTGCCAGAGAGGAGTAACTGTAAACCAGTCAAAGGTGACATTCAACACCACAAACGTGAAACTAACTTAAAAGAATCATTTCACTTAGCTGGCTTATTTAAGTATTTGGTATAGCATTTCACATAACACAGAGAGCAATTATACCATCCACCCCCATATCCTAGAACCTTTGTTATGGGAAGACAATCTCACGTTTATCCTAACTTGGAGACTTTCAGGAACCCCTACCAACCTGACATTTCTTAATCTGAGCTTGATTTCCAGGGTCATGAATTCGATTTCTCAATGCTTTACAATCTTCTGTATTCTGAGGCAAAATAGCAGCCTGTCATTCCATCCTCATTTCCATGTCTTTAATTTTTCTTGCAGCCTCCTGTAATCTTGAACCAAAGCTTTTAAACTTCTTATCCACTGCAATCTCTGTAGCCTGGATGGTGTTCAAATTTTTACTAAAAATTAAACACAAACAATACATTAAAACAACATTAAGGGTCTGACTTGTGCTCACAGAAGCCAGGAAACTCAAAGTTAAAGCTTCTCACTGCATTTATACCCTTCCCCCTTTCACTGCTGGCTTTCCACCACACCTGCTGTGCTGCCACCGGCCATTAACATACCAGGGAAACCAGCGGACTGTGAAGACACACACGGCACCTTGCGCAGGACAGCAGGTGTATCGCAAACGGACGTACCTGGAACAGTCGGCACCACTCAGGCTTTGCCCAGGTGAGCAGGGGTCTGAGGATAGCGTGGCATCTCCAATACCAGCCAAGAGCTCCAGTGAGCACCAGAGATGGAGTGAGAAGCCTTAACTCTGAACTTGCTGGTTTTGGTGGGTAGAAGTCAGGCCCTTAAGGTTATCTAAATGTATTTAAGAAAAAAAAAAAAGTTTCCCATAACAGCTCTAATCCAGCTATTAGTTTGGGGTTTTTTTTTATTCCCCTCCAATATGGGAATAATCTGGTGGTAAATCTCTTCCCCAGTAACAGCTACCGTGCCAGTGACTGCTGGAGTTTCTCTAAAACAGCACCAGGTGTAACATGCAGAGACAGAGCAGTTGTTTGTATGTAGCAGCTATTCACCATGCAGCTAACAGAAGAGTGCCTCTTCAGAGCTGCAAGTTGGACTAGATGCTCTTAGGGAAAAGGAAAACAAAACAAAAACCAACCAACCAAACAAAAAACCCCCAACAAAACAGTAAAAACAACAAACCAAACACCCAACATTGAAACCTTATTCTAGTTCAACTTTTATGGAAAAAGTCTTGGAAATGGACAAAGCAGCTTTCAGCTACAGAACCTGACAGGAGGCCAGCCCCACGCACAAGTATTTCAACTGATTGTGGGTCTCACAAACACGAGGATTAATGAATTTATCATCCAGCTCTATAACCAAAACAGGGAGGAAGGGTTGAGAACATGTGAAGAGGAAGGGTTGTGAACTATCTCCATACCTCTGGCAGCATGGGGACCAACCTTAGTAGGAGATGTGGGGTTTTTTTGAACTGGAAAGACAAAGAGCTACCTAAGCAGGGTAGTTTCTTCCCCCCTTTCAAATCCTACCCACAGCTCCTCTCACTCAAAGGTGCACCTTTGTGTGCCACACTCCAAGGGGAAGAGGTGAAGCCTGTACCATTAGGCAGAGTCACAACTGGCGGATAAGAAAACTCTCTCTGACATACACTAGGAAGTTTTTATGTATTTTAAGCCTTTCATAAAACAACCTTTTATGTTAACAAACCGACAGTAACTGAAGCATCACGCTGCACAAATAAGAGCTCTCAAAGTAGGCTGTCACTGTTGGAAAACATACCCAAATGAAACCAAGGTAAGCTATTAAGAATAGCAATGATTAACAACATAATTTCCACATTTATCTGCTGCTGATTAATAGAACATCAGTAGGATCGGGAACATCTCAAATAAGGCATACACGTCAAAAGTGAAGGACATTGTCATGTTTGTAGGCCCAAAATTTGACCTACCTTTCATTTTCTTAAATCTGTTTGCAAAGTCCATGTAATTCTTTAAATGTGTTTTTCTTTTTTCAAAACAAATGCTTCAATTCTTTTTTCTGAAAAATACATCAATGCCAAAAAGCACAACACTTATCAGTAACCCTATAATGACAAACCAATATGCATATGAAATGGAGGGCAGCAGCCTGGCAAAGGGGAGTTTTCATTTTCACGTTTCTGGGGATTCTTACGAGTGCAAAGATTAAATAAGCAGGAAAACTCCCTTGACAATGTCCTTTTTAAAGAATTTGTCCTACAAAACTTCCTTTACACACCGTAAAACATCAAAGTGATTTAAGTTTTTAACAAAATGCAAACTACTGAAAAATCTAGGCAATATTTACAAAAACAAGGCCCGAACATGACAGGTTGGGCATTCAACTAATTTACAATCTTGCACATGTAACATGAGACTAATCCCTTGTGGCATTTACCTTTCCTTTATATTCTTACCTAGGCTGTAAATTAGGTCAGAGCTGTCACTTATTTACCATAAGCCTTCAAAAAAATTTACATGTTTTTTTAAAAATAAATGCTAATATTAATTCAAGTAAGGAACGAGTTGTCATAACAAACATAAAATATCCCACTCATAGCGTGAGCACAGAAGCTGTTATGAATTAGATTTGCCAATACGCGCTATTAAAATTCCCAGAAACACCGTATTTTAAAAAACATATTTTAGGCTTCCTGACACATCATGCATTTTCAAATCTCAGATTTTATTTTGCTAGTCTCATAGTTTGGTGCACTGTGACCTCAAGCAACATCTGGATTCAAGATAGGGCAAAACTCTAAAAGCAGTCAAGTAGAAAAACTTTAAAATACAACGCAAGTACATAAAGCAGTAAAACAGATGCAAGAAAAAAACCAAACAAAAAAACCCCAACAAAACCAAACAAACTCCCAAGCGCTCACCAGCCATCAGGATTTTGATATTCAGCTTCTTTAGCTGCTGAATATACAACACAAAAATCTCACGATTCCACCAGAATCAGAGCCAACTGCCTTTGCAGGATACAATCCCCCATGATTTGGGATGCGGAATGGGGTTGGAGCGGGGGGAACAGGACACGACACACAGATGACATGACGGGAGCAGAGGGTGCAATAAAGAACACCAGCAACAGGCATGTAGAAAGAGGTGACAGTTACCTTCAAAAGCCCGAATCACTTAACAGATTAAACTTAATTTCATTCTCTTATTTTCTCATTTAATGTTTCTAGCTACACTTCTTCAGATTCTAGGAACATGCTGCAAGTGTAACCGAAATTAGTAAGAACAAATCGCAATTTGATTTTTTCAAAGGAGTAAGATCTGGACTTCGCAATATACATACAAGACAAAGCTAAGCACAAGCTTCACTTAAAGCATATTTGCAGTCTCTATTCAAATCTCCAGGGCTCAGAGGTTAATTGTAAACACCCCAAAACTTCACTGGAAGAGCACAGCTTATGGATACTGCTGTGGTCTACGCTTTTTATTTACCCAAACTCAGTTAAAAAAAAAAAAAGTAATCTTCCTTCTTTTCTTTAATTTGCAAGAGACCAAGAAAAATAAAAGTGTTTTCCAGCACTGTGTTGACCCAATGATGTGCAGAGCAGTCACACCCACTTATATCCTCTTGCTAATTGCGAGCACTGAAATAACACTCAGCCACTCTCCAGGACATTCACAGCTCATTCCCTTACACAAAATATAGAACCGACACCACTGGTATGTAATTACCGCCCCAGTCCATAAATCTACGTACCATGGAAATCTATGCACACATCACATCATTATTCTACCTCCTGTGAGAAATGAGCCTGGGCATCCAAGCAATTACTACAGCATATAAACACAAGGGCCTCAACACCGACTTACTCCGAACAACTATCTTATTTGATTTTCCCTTTCGGTACAATTGAAACAAAATAAAGTAATGATTTCTACTTAGAAAATTTCACATTTCCCTGCCACTACCAGAACCTAGAGTCACAACTACTCATTGCTTTTCCATATTCACATTGTAAGTAAAGTTGCCATTCTCAGATACCAGGCTGACAAACAGCGAGGATGGGGGTTTCTCTGTGTTTTTAAACATGGAAGAATTTTGTAGTTATTTGCCCAACATCTGTTAACATGCACGCAACATCCTAAATGCTTGTAAGGGTACAAAGAAATGAAGGTCCTACAAGGCACATCTTGAAATCCTATGATCAGAAATACAGTTCTGTTAATTTTGTTGTTAAACAAAATCATCTGGCAACATTTTCTATTACTACACCTGTACTTCAAACATCCATGTGAGAACTGGACATACATCACGTCTGTCAAAAAATCAAATTACATATTTGAAGCATGCTATAATGATATGCCTAATCTTAATTCTTTTCAAAATAAGACCAAAACCAGTACAAATCACACCTATTTAATATCAAATGAACTAGCAGTAACAGCATAACGCATTACTGTAAAATGTTTTAATTGCCTAGCACCATTTAAAAAGCAAACCAAATGACAATACACAGTCAAAATGATATCAAGTACAAAAATGAGAAAGCATTAAGTATCAGCAATAAAACCTAAACAAAACCCAATGTTTGCTGAAGTGCTGTTTTCAAGCAACAGATACATGAAAGCAAACTCCAGAGAAAAGACAGAACATTTTCAAGGACAACGCTTTCCCTGGATATGCAGCATTTCAGTGCCTGTCCAGAGTAAATACATCACTGTTTCAATTATTTTCAGCTTTATTAAGTAAAGAATGGGGCGGGGAGGGGGAATAAATAAAGCAGCAATAGTGGAGCTGCCCTAGGTGAGTACACTCCCATTAATCCCAGCTTCAGAAAAATTCTGGCTAAGGCTGCCAACTTTTGTTACTTATCCCAGGAATTTTACAGTGACTCTGGGATGCCTCTGCCCGTGCAGACTGTGACAAAAGCCACAAAGTACTTGACAACTTACAGGAATCGCTGCAGCGAAGCTCACAACAGTACCTACAAATTAAGAATCCAAGAACTCAAACATAATGACACTCCAGCAGACACTTTTGCCCGTACTATGTACATCGATTTCCCAGTAACTGCTCTAAAATAAAGTATCTCTAAGATGCAGAACGGAATGTATGAATCAGGTCTGCATTGAAGATGCTCCCACAATGCACCGTATGCAGGGTATATACATCCCCTTTCACCTTCTCCCCAGACAGTGACCATGACTCACATGGGGGGAACCCACCTTAACACACACTCAAATTCTAGTTTAAAATACAACTGAGCTTACATTCCAGCCCGTAAACTTTATAGGTTGGTGGTGACTTTACAAAAAAGGAAAAAAGAAAAAAAAAAAAAAGAAGCCGCCAGAAAACTTCTGCTGACAGGAACTGGAAAAACAATCTGCTTCAACAATTGCAATAGGAACAGAATGATTAACTCCCCACGCCTTTCCAGTAACAATATAGATCATGCCAAGACTTACTAAAGCATTTTCCACGGAAGAAGCGGTCCTGGAGATTGTGAGGACAATACTCAGGACAGAGAACACGAGTCTAGAAGGGTTTGGTGAAACAGGGCTCTGCTGACAAATGAAGGAAGTACCTCAGTGGCCCTTATCCTCACTCTTTTACCCCTGTATTCATTATAAAGCAGCATGCAAGCATTGCTCTTCCTTTTTTAAAATCATGTTATCACAACTGGCATCGTGGCTGTGATTTTGAGAAAAGCTGAACAGCCACATAACATTAATTTGAAATGTAATACTCTGAAGGATGGCCTCTTGATTTGCCTGTAAAATATGATTTATTTGAACTACGAAGAAAAAGAAAAGACGAAAACTAATTTTTTTCTCTCCTCCAAAAATGTTTCTCCTACAGCAAGTTATTTTATTCCAGCAGGTTTGGGGTTTTTTTTTGTTTTGTTTTGTTTTAAACCACCACCTGAGCTGTAAGCATGCACTGGGAAAAAATACCACTTTTTAGCATTGTTAATACAACCACTTCCGGAGTATTAATTTCACCTTGTTTTAAAGACACTGCCAAGGATTTATTATAGAACAGAATTTCTGAATGTAGCTGGTCCTAACGGCTACTGTCTGCTTCTTTTGTCTTTTAGATGTTGCACAGGATGCTTTCTTAGAGAAAGAAACCAAATAACCCAAGTGGAGCCAACATCAAAGACTTCCTTTATACTGATCCCAAACACCAAAAGCAATTTCTCTAACAGCACACCTGTACTTTGACCAAGAACGTTAAACTATTACCCAGGGCACTCCTTATTTTCCTTATCAAAAGGTCTGAAGATAAGCAAGTGTGGAGCCTTGGATAATCAAATTAATTTCACAAGGGTGTTTTTTTGAGGTTTTGTTTTGGTTTGGTTTTTTGTTTGTTTGGGGTTTTTTTGAGGTCAGCAGAACACATTCAAATGACACTAAAAATAACAGCATTGAAGTATTTTACGTATTGAGCAGTGACCTCTCCATTTTCTTTATAACTTAAACTTTTTATTTTGGGAAAGCTTCTCATGGGATTCACTATCCTCTTAGATGAACATCATGGTGCTATAGGTTGCAACAATTCTTACAGTGAAAAAAAAAATATGACTCTTGTTTAGGGATGGTAAGAAGGGAGGAAAGCCAAGAAACAACTTCTAAGATGTAAAGCTAAAACATTAAATTCAAAGGAAAAAAAAAAAAACCCAAAGCCCCGAAGGCAAAGAGGAAAACC
>JAAGNO010001373.1:0-19595 GCA_033439905.1 Ceryle rudis | reverse complement strand
TATAACCCAGATTTTTAAGACTGGCGTAATTAAAAAGGGACAATTCAACACAGTACTAAGGTTTCTAGAAAACAAGGATAATAAACTCCCTCAAGCCATTATGTTCTGAAAACCAAAACAACTCTGACAAACACTGAACTGGTGCAAAGGGCTCCTTAAAACTCTTTCCTCTCTTTTTGGTTCCTCGCACAGTCACTGACCTCTGCTGTTTTGTCAGTATTAAGAAAACAGTTGATGATGACTACAAACTAGAAAGCAGTTTTGCTGTAAAAAGGAGAAGAGTCTGGAGCACACTGAAATCAAAGTCCTGCATCTCCCATCCAGGGTCCTCTGCAGCCAAACTAAGCTTCAATAAATAGGATTTTCTGAAAAGATATTAATTTTGAAGGTAAGCAAACAGGATGTATAAAAATGACAAGCTCACTGAGAATGGGCCAATAACAACAGTCAAAGTGCCAAATAAAACAGGCAGTTTAAGGCAAAAGCTGGTTTTATGTTATCATGTTACATTTAATCATAATATAATAAAAGTGTATGATGTAAGAGAGCTGTTTTACTGAGCTTTTCTTCAAGTAGAGTTTTGAGTTTCAATTACAAAGGCTCTAGTCCCAATATCACAGTTAAAGCTGTACTGAAAAGCAGTTAAAACTGGGAGCTGTTCCCATGATTTGATGGGAGAAGCAAAATATTTCTTCCCACACGTACCACATACTAAGGGGGTTTAGAGAAGGTTTTTGAACGCTTTAAGTTGTTTCCACTGAACTGGTGAAAAGTCAGAAGTGTTTAAAAATGACCAGTATTTGCATTTTTTCACTAGGCTTTATAATGTTTCTTTTAGTGTCTGCAGTTTAGCCATTTTCAACTTGAAAAGGCTCTATTCATACGCATGAAAATGCTCTGTCTGCAGACAAAGGCTTCAAATTAGAAATTTTTCAGGGCAAAAATCATGTTCTATCTCTGTAAATTGCATAAAACATGTATCAGTGATAAAAACATCAGTTGCGAGAAATTATTATAAAGGGAGTTACTGGCTGCTTATTAAGAGTTACACAATCTTAAGACAAAGGACTACCCTTCATTCTTCACATGGGCAAGATTTCTTAACAGGTTATCTGTCCAACTGTATGCTTCTCTCTTTGACTGAGCACCGTATTTTGGAAAATGAATTCACTATTACAATTCCCAGCAAATGAAGTTGTCAATTTGCAGTTTTATTCTAGTCTTTTCCATGTATGCTTTATCTTAAAAAAAAAAAATAAAATTGTTACAGCTCCCGTGTCCCCCAGTCTGCAGGCAGAGAGAGACATTTACAAAATCTGCCCACGGCACATATGTGCGTCACACAAATGTCATCTCCCCCTCTCGCAGTGACAGCCTCCGACTTTTTCAGCGTTACAGTTTGTGAAAAATGGACAGTTACAAAAAATGGACCCCGGCAACTTCCTTTCAAAACAAAAATATAGATTGACAACAGATTGAGAGCTAATTTGAATGGAAAGCAGATCAATGCATAAGATGCAATATAGAATTTTCAAAGTAAGAAACCTTACTCTATGGTTTTTTCCGCATTTTCTGAAAGTCGAAACAGGAGGGATGTCAGTAGCAGGATAAACAGAAGGCTGCTGAAAGGCATGCAGGAGCATGACAGTTCTAAAAGCAGGCAGTCACAGTCAAATGACTCGGGATTTTATCATTCAAAGATAATCAAAGGATCACTGACTTCTCATAAGTAAACTCAAAGCACATCTTGAGACTCATTCTGTTTTTCAGAAAATGGACACAGCACAGAGAAAGATACTGGAAAACAAGTCTAACTGCTTCCTGCTGGCAGTAAATTCTGAAAAAATGGGAGGAAATGACAGCTTAGTACTTGCCCAGCACAAGACAACAGCTATCCGATAACTCCCAGTAGCCAAAAAAGTGTTATGACTATTTTCCAGAATGTCATGAACAAGAAGCTAATACATAAAGAGCAAGAAACAGAGCAACAGGTCTTCAGAACATTATTTTCCTGATTTTTCTGTATGTGAAGCAAACCAAATAAGTGCAGGTGTATCACTGCAAACGTGATAAAACAGAAGTTGTTATTTTTGCTCCCTACCTTTGGTTACTACCACTCTCTTTTTGCCTATTAGTTACTTTGGTAGAACAGCTGTTACTTCAGTGAAAACTGTAGTGACTAAGCTGGTGCTGGTCAAAGAACTAAAACCTTTAAGGGGCAACTCTACCTCTGTTTCTTAGAAGAAATGTTTTAGAAACAATTAGCATTATTTCTCCTAAAGACTACACCACCACTATACATTGTGAAAACAGACCCCTGGGGGCTTTCCTGAGCTGCTAGTCCAAGTTAAGAACAACTGAGCACATCCAGGCTTCCCATCAGTATTTTCATCAGAAATCTGCTCGCCAAGTTTTGAATGCTAGTGACTATAAAAATTACCTTGCAGCAAGTTGTAACTTATCAACTTCTTAACAAAATATCATTAAGACACTTTTTACTGCATTATTATCTTGCAGATAAATAACTGTTGTTTTCTAACTTCATACGATGCCTGCCACAATCTCACAGCACCCAATGACCTGCAAAACAAATGGAGCTACTGAAAACTGCACAGCTAATAAAAGTGTTAGTCATTGTTCTCCTTTAAGCATATAAACTTCTAGTGACTCTGACACCTGTCTATGTTTTGATGCATTTCTTTCATATTTGTTCTCTAAGTATTTTCCAGAATGCTTAGATAAAATACTCAAGCAGGACTCTGTATTTGCTAATGCATAGTAACTACTTCATACAAAGATAATTAAACTTTTACATCAAAAATATTTAAAGGATAACACAATTAGTAGCTTAATTCTCTGGAAGGTCTGTCAAGCACCCACAGCAGAAGATGGGAGAGCTTCCCAACCAAAGGGAAGCCTTTGTTTTCAATGAGTAATGAATCCAACCTGGGGATAAATGAATTCAAGAAAGATGCTCTCTTTCACTGCAGGAGAGAAGGGATCATGCAACAGCCAGTACTTAACTTACTCGCTTTGTCCTCAATTTCCGGGACCACCTTAACATGGAACAAAATAATCAACTGGCAAGTGCTGTGTGAACTTGTGCACCACCGGTCAGAACTAGTAAGTTGTGGGTGCTGCAGGACATCAACCAGACAACAATCAGGTTAAAGAATTAAAAATATGTAGGAAGAGACTATGCTGATTACTGATAATTTAGTTTCAGAGAGAACATGAAATAAGAGATCAAGCTAAGCCAGAAAAGTTACCATCAGTATGGGCATTAAGCCAGTTAATAGTGGTTTGGGTTTTTTTTCCCCCTCCAACATGGTTCTCACTGCTGCCCTCCCCGGACCAGTTGTGCCATTAGGCACTTCAGGGAAGGGCGGGGAAGGAAAAAAAAAAAAAAAAAAAAAAAAAAAGTAGCAGCTTATAACAGCCACAGAAGTGCATGTTGTCTCCAGTTACTCTGAGATAACAGGGTGGGACCCATTTATTTTTCACCATTCCCTGTTAACAGACACATTTGTTTATGGGAAAATGGAGGGGGGCAGTGGGAGAAGGGAGAAATGGGTTTATTCTGTGCATATGATGAGATACTGTTGCACAGGAAGAAGCATGACCTAACTTCTCTTCACAGCTGCATCATGGTTAGTAAAAATCTGATCTGTGAACTACAGAAAGCAAGACAAAAACCCCCCATCTCCTGTACTAACCTTTTCAGCCTCTGAGAAACCACTTGCAAGTAACTACAAGAAGGCTCTGAACAGTTGCAGTAGAAGGGTTCAGGATGAACCAAACTATTTCTTTTTCCACTGAAGTTATTTAAATGAAATGTTAAATCTGAAAACACAGAGCTTACGCCTATAGCATTTTGTTTGTTTTCTGATTTTTATTTTTAATTTTTTTTCTAAACTGTCCAGAGGGAAATGAGCCATATGGTTGCTGACTAATACCATGAAATTCATAAAATAGGACTAGTGGCATGAACAATGTATTCCTAATCTGCAGATCTGTAGTTCTTTCATTGAAATTTGTCAAATCCTTCATAGACTTATGCTTTTTAAATTGAATTATGTGCACTTTAACTTTGGGAATAAAGAAAGAGCAGTGCAACAATACACCTATTTAGGTCAGATGAACTGACTGTTTATTAAATATTTAAAAAGGAGTTATGAGCAGTATCAATTGAATTTATTTGCTTTGCATACTCCCAATGAAATGGTTAGTGAAACAAAGTGTTCGAATTCTGGAACAGAATGGAGAAATATGAGCCAAAGTAAATTAATTCAAATCTTATTTTTATTCTGCATATCCAATCTGTATAAAGCTCTTCAGACAACATTCCATAGCTACTAGGAATTAGAATGAAATTAAATCTCATCCTAAAGATCCTGAAAGCAACTACACTGAAAGTCTGCACCTGCTGACAGCAGGTTAAGTTAGATAACTATTTATACTTAAACAGTATGTGCTCAGATACACTTTCAAATTTCTACAGATTTGAACAAACACAAACAGTCTACCTACTCTTCATGATGAACATGTGCAATAGAGCTACCTGGTTTTCTCCAAGCCACAGTGACTACAGCATACCATCATGTCAGCAGGAATACTGCTGTAGTAATTACAAAAAAACCCTCTACCAGTTCACTTTTGGCAGTACTGAGGTTATTTCAGAAACTGCAAACTCCATTAACTGAAGCTGCAATATATCAATGAAAAGTATTCCCCCAGTTTTCATCAGTATTAATCAAAGCAAACCTCTAGCCTTTTTCAACTGAAATTCAGCAAATCCCTACACAAAAACCAGGGTGCTCTTCAAATTTAAAAAAAAAAAAAAAAAAAAAAGGAAGGTAACATCAATAAATGCATTACTAAAAAAGAAATTGAGTGGTGTGACTTTACATTATTCAAACGTGTTACTTTCTGGGCTTAAATTAAGATCTGGTATTGGTCTTTGTTTCACTGACTGTCAAGTTACTTGTATAAAAATAATTTTTATAGAGAGAACTAGCCTTTTAATACAGTGTACATAATGCAGCAGAGTACTTATTTTTTTTCCCCTCTTTAAAAACAGAGTACATTTTCCCCTCTAAGACAGAGGGAAAGATAATTTACGTTGCACTGGAAAGCATGCAAGTATTAATGATGGGAAATGATGAAGAACATAAATGGTTTCCATTTTCACATTCAAAAACACGTACCTGCAAATTAATGCTAAAAGCAACTAGCCTATAAAAGAGCCATGTTTCCATGCCAACTGATCACAGAAATACATATAATTCAACAAGAAATGAATAACCTACAAACCAAGAAAATAAAAAGAAAGAAGTGCAGGAAACCAAGATCCTGACCATACCCAACTATTTTACAATAGCAAAGAACACAACAAAGGATGCAATTTAAGACATGAACAGTACACAGCTAATGGCACTTCATCATTACAATACTTCTAAAAGCTGTCATTCTCTAGTCAACAAAAAAACAGGACACAGAACACCTCTGTGAAGAAGGAGGGAGTACTCGTACAACAGTAGCAATTCTTATGGAGGTTTCACAGTCAGTAGACACAAAAGCACAAGCTACTATTCAGTGCACATCTTTCACGAGGATTTTACCTTTTGTTTTCACCTAAGAAGGTCTTGGATCCTTATTCACACTGAGTTATACTGGGGCTCTGCAATCAGTCAGCAGAGGTGCTTGCAGAGCAAGACACTCCACTACCTGAGTGTTAATTGTGAAATCAAGCACCCTAGGAATGAGCAGGCACACGCGTATCTGTGCGCAAGCGGCTCACATAGCGACGTGCAGGTACATATTTGATGTAATTAAAATTGAGTATGTATATGAGAGACTTCAGCTTCACAGTGATAAAAAGTTGATACCACTTTCTGTACTACAGAAAAAAAAGTTAGAAGTTCATACATAAAGCCATGTCATATATGGTCCATACATATGTGCATTTGTATGCGGAAAATACAGACTTATTTTAAGGAAGGAAGCTTAGAAATACTGAATAGAAAAAAATGTTACAGATTTAAATATAGTCGGTTCCAAGATACTGACATTTACATGCAAAAAAACCAGCAGTTCAAGTATTTGTTCTTTAAAAACCAGAGAAATAAATAACCTCCAACTGAAAGGTCCATAAAACCTGAGCTCTAAATGAATACAAACTGAGGACAGGGCAATAAATTTCTGTTTCTTAATATGTTTTTATTTTATCAAGTAAGCAACAGTGCTCTTCTTCCTATTCAGTTCTTGTAAATATATTAAAGTCCTTGGAGGTTTAAAACAGATGAAAAATTATGGTAACAGAACTGGAAGTTGGCAATCGCACCACTAATGTGTCTTAGTGCATTTGAATTTTACTGTTTTGCTGCATTCTGCAAGAATAACAAACAGAAAATTACAAGCGCTTGTACCCATTCAACTGACCTCATATTTATGTCAACATACAGATTATGTGAAAATGGGCCTATACACTGCATGGAAAAATGCAAAGTTTACAAAAATGGATTTTTAGGTTCATTTACTAGCTTCAGTCTGTGCAGGGACCTCAGTGGATGAAAGGGAATAATTATATGGCCATGTTCCAGCTTATCCAGATAGCATAAAAAATTAAGGGTTTCACCAGACTTTCTTCCTCTTGTCAAATTCAGATTTTACTAAGAATTGAATTTTTATATGTGACAGTTGCTTGCTGCCCTTTTAAACAAGCACTGATGATAAAAACCACACATTTTCCAGGAAAGGCTTTGCCATTTAAAGGCAAAAAAAAAAAAAAAATCTGGTAGAAAAAAAACCCTAGAGTCACTAAGATAATTTTTAAATAAGAACGGTATTTGTATCACAGCCCAAGAAAACTGTAGAGTAAAACATTTAGCACCTCCAACATTCTTTGTTTCTGACTACCTTTCCCCAACCTTTACGTCCCGTTGGCCACAGCAAACTGGCCTGTTGTTTTTGTAGAAGCTGAAAAATGGTATTTCACCCAGCTAGAGAGGCCACAATTTCTGCAGAGTTCTTCAGGTACAAAGTATTACTTTGAAGCAATACACACTAAATTTCTGCTTGAGATCCTCAAAAGGGAAGAAAAAAAAAAAGCAATCTACACATATGCGTAGAGACACACTGAATATGGATAAAACTCTATAAGCAAAGTTATGCGCTTCACAATAACCTTTGCAGTACATAAATTTTTCAGCATCTCTGAAAGTACAAAGATATGATTTCTGACAGGGAAAAAGTGTATGTTTGTAAATTCCTATCAATCTTCAATATTACAAAAATCACCCCTACTCAAAACAGCCACAGCAACCAAAAGCTGTCAGCCAGTCACAGAGCAGACAGCACCTGACACTCAGCTCCAGGCTTACCTGACCATTCCTGCTCTGCTTTGCAAGGATCAGGGGTAGCAAAGCCGAGTAAGATGAAAGGTCAGTTCAGCTTCTCAGACCTTCATCTCTTCTTATCTATTGTCAGAGACCCTACTGTTCTACAAACATCTTTCTACTTTTTGGAAACTTCTGAAAGTTAGGTCTGTACCAGCTACATCATTTTACTACTCCGTATGAAGTCATCTGTAGAACACATTGATTTTTCAGACAGCCCTGCCTCGGGCAAGATGCTAAATGGTAACAGAGCAGAAGACTCCATGTTATTTAAATATAAACAGGAGAACAATAATGAAAAAAAAAATAAAAATCACTGTCAACAGAGCAACAACAGGGAGCACAAACAGCAACGATTTCATGTTCAGTAGCACTTCTCCCACAGCCTTGGCCAGCACAGTCTGTTTATATAAATGAAAGAATGCTGTCCTGAACTTGCCCATTATCCCACCAACAAGGTATTGTGGGAATGTTAACTTTCACCTGGCTGACATCCAGATGCCGACAGGAAAAAAAATGCCTTTTTAAAAATTTAGCCAACTGAAGGATATTCCACATTTTTCACATTTTCCAATTATTCCAAGTTATGTATAAACTAACAAAGGCCTTGAACTAAATCCATATAAAATGGATATAATAAGATGACTGACTACTCTGCAAAAGAATGAATCAAAGGGTCTTGTGTCCAAATCAAACACCCAGTATCCTATTTCACAAACCACGACAGCTTTGGCGAAAGCTGGTGCATAGCAGAAATGTTTGCTATGGCCATAAGACCACTTACTGGACAATGAGAGTCGTAACTAAAAAAAGTGCCATCCCAGTTTTGAGCAATGCAGCCCGATGCTGTGATGCAGACCTCATACCACATGACAACTGGGTATGGCAATTGTATGTCACACTGCAGGCTTCAAACAACAGGAGAGAAATGCATCTTTCTACGCATCTAGTGTCTGAATGGGCCCCACGGCAGAAAACTGCAACGCAGAAGAATCACAGAATCACAGACTCATAGAATGGTTTTGGTTGGAACAGACCTTTACTATCATCGAGTCCAAATGTTAATCCAGCATCGCTGAGATCACCACTAAACCATGTCCCTCAGCACCACATCTGCATGTCTTTTAAATACATTCAGAGATGGGGACTCCACCACTTCCCTGGGCAGCCTGGGGGAAAGAAATGTTTCCTAATGTCCAATCTAGACCTCCCTCGGTGCAACTTGAGGCCATTTCCTCTCATCCTATAGCTAATTACTTGGGAGAAGAGACTGACCCCCACCTGACTACAACCTCCTTTCAGGGAGTTGCAGAGAGCAAGAAGGTCTCCCTTTAAGCCTCTTTTTCTCCAGACTAAACAACCCCAGTTCCCTCAACTATTCCTCATGAGACTCGCACTCTAGAACCTTGACCAGCTTCGTTGCCCTTCTCTGGACACACTCCAGCCCCTTAATGTCCTTCTTTTAGTGAAAGGCCCAAAACTGAACTCAGGATTTGAGATGTGGCCTCAACAGTGCTGAGTACAGGGGAGCAATCCCTTCCCGGCTCCTGCTGGCCACACTATCTCTGAAACAGGCCAGGATGCCTTTGGCCTTCTTGGCCACCTGGGTACACTGCTGGCTCATAGTCAGCTGGCTGCTGAATGGAAGCCCTGGGTCTTTTTGCACCAGGCAGCTTTCCAGCCACTCTTCCCCAAGTGTTGCATGCAGCTAGCTTGTTGTGACCCAAGTGCAGGACCCTGGCATTTAGCCTTGTTGAACCTCATGTAACTGGCCTTAGCTCATTGATCCAGCCTGTCCAGGTACCGCTGTAGAGCCTCCCAACACTCAAGCAAATCAAGACTCCTGTCCAACTTGGTGTTGTCTGCAAACTTACTGAGGGTGCCCTCGATCCCCTCGTCCAGATCACTGATAAAGATATTAAACAGAACTGGCAAGAGCCAAGCACAGCAACTCTGTAGACAGGAGAAAACCCCAAAACAAAATGAGCAAAAAACCCCCTTTTTATTCTAAACAGAAGGCATTTTTCTTGCTCTTTTCCATCTGGCACTTCAAGTAGCTGTCTTTACTTAACAGTCATATTGAAGTTTTTAATAGTTGTACAATGTGCAAACTCAAACTGAAAGAAATTATCCCTTACTACTTCTCTTCCAAAGTTCAACTGTTAAGTAAAAATAACTCAACAGTCATGTCTCAGCTCCAAGCTTTCATATCTCAGCAGGAGCAAGAGTACTCCATGTGAGTATAAAATCCCCGTATTTCAGTGCACAGCACATGGAGCTGCAGCCTCATCACTTACTGGTATTTTGCTGGTTTGTTTGCATGCACATCCTGTCAAGCTAGTTGGTGAAATACAACTTTCTGATTCAAATATACAGGAGGGGTTTTTTTGCTGTTTAAAGAGGAAGAACTTTAATGGTGGAAAGTGCATTTTTAATTTGAAAGTCCTTTAATCACAACAGAATGTTTTGTACAGTGCTTTTTGAGTCAAACTACAAGGTGCCTTTTTATTAAGTGCATTTACCTTAACTCCGGTCATAACCAAAAGCACACTGCCTCCCAAACCAGTTCCCTGGGATAAAACAAGACACAAAAAAGATCCACCAACCACCTACTCAGAGCACCGGTAACAACAGAATCCCACTCCAATTTGGTGTCATTTCCAACAGATCCCAGAGCGCTTTGCCAAGTAACCTCACCATCACTACCCGCATTGACCGCATGGTGGGACTGGGCACAGAAAAATGAAGTGAATTATCCCAGGTCTCTCCTGAGGCTACTTGCAAGTGTGAAAAGATCATCTGGACCATTCCGCTGCCACTCGGGACATCTGCTCGCACTGCCACCTCTGCTTCCATCTCTCTTCCAATTCTCCTGTCAAGACTTAGACCAAATTTGCCCTGCAAGTCAGCTATCCTGCACTTCAGCACTTACCAAAAGATTTTTTTGTAATGAGAAACAATTTCTATAACAGACTTCAAGAGATGATTCAGTTCTCATGTAGGAGAAAACATCCTAAGATAGATGCTTCAGTGAAGTTCCTTTTACAGAGAGTTACAAATCCCACGTGAGTAAATTGTATTTACACTCAGGCACGCTTGTAAACTAGAACACAAATGCCCAACAGTTTGTCACAAGGTACCACATCTTGACTTAGTTTTGCAGATTCCTAAATACCTTAATGCAAATGTGAAATAAGCTTAGTTCACTCTTAAACAAAAGTTCCAGCAGCCTTGCAGTAGCTTAACTAACTTGATTTAGAATTGTTCCTAATTAAACGTGAGCAGTTTCCCAGGTATATGGCGTATTTATGGACTGCTTCTTTCACTGTGCACTTTTGTGATCAAAGAAATCTTAGATGTAATAGATGAGGTTATTTACTATTTATAAAAATAATCACTGTTTAATGTTCTTTTTGGAATCAGTCTTCTGAAATGAAAACTAACTCTCTTTGAAAATCTGAAAGAGAATTAGATTGAGATCCCTTTTGTCCTGCAGAGAAATAATCCCCTCCTGCCAATAAATCTTTAGGACATTTCAATAGCTGCTAGAATTGTGTAAACCCCCCTTTTAAAAAATTGTCACTTCTCTAAGATAGTATCCCCAGAACAGTCAGAAACCCCAAACTTTGCTTTCAATTTCTCATTATTATTTTTTTCTGTCCTACTCTTTGCGGGTATAAGACAGTAGTTTCTATTTATGTATTTTTAAACAGGGGTTTTTTTTTAATGTATTGTTTTGAAAGCAAAGCTACAAAGCTCAGAAAAAATCACACAATTTAACAGCCTTAAAAACAAGTCCAGAAGGAAGATGCTAGCAAAGTTATGAAAACAAATGAAAAGTGCAATATTCACTGTACTTTAGATTCTAAATTGCCAACTCAATGCAATACACTCTTGTGTAATTTCTTTATTCACAGGGCTAAGAAAATAAGATTCATGATTTCGGAGAGTCCTCATAACCCTAGTTCTTTCACCTCGAGTGACAGAACTTGCTCCTCAACTGCAGGTACTGAGCCAAATCAACCTCTGGACAAAACTGTAAACAAAAGGTTGTCCTGTAATAACTTGGGCTTAGTACAGATGATGCAGCCAGGTTCCTACAGATTTGTAAGCCCACTCCGATGCCCCTCAGTATCAACTAGAAACTGAGTAGCTCAACATCCTGCAGGATCAAAATCTGCTAGGAAAGGAAGAGTTGTGCTTGCAGCTTACTGTTCTCCAAATTCCTACTCAAATTCCTTTTTTGTTGCTTGCTCTAAGGAGCTGGTTCTCACTGCCGAATGCATAATGCTGGATTTAAATTTTAGATGGCTGCAGGGTGGTCATGAGATAAATACCGAGTGTATTTGGATGCCTCTGTATTTACAGTAAGAAGGAAAGTCATCTGGATTCAGGGATTCAAAACATGAAACCATTTGAACAAAGACATGGTAGGAGAAAGCCCTGAACAGATGACTGCCAAATACAAACAACATACACAACCAAACCCGAAAGGCAACGTATTATGAAACCCTTTCAAAACCATACAATACTATGGGAATTAAGTAAACTTAAAACTCCCCTGCAATACCCTCGTCATAGCTAATTTGTGATTTCCTGTACGCTCAGTACTAACAGTACAATGGTGCCTCTATTGTGAGCCTCCTCCCACAGGCTTTTAAAAAATGCAAGACATTCTTTTTATCTAGACTGGCGTGGCTAAAATACATCCAGCTCTACACAGATAAAAGGTTATTTTCTTAGATGCTGCTTTTGCTTACAAAAATAAAAAATAAAAATCTGCTGCCTGGTTGTGCTGAGCGTAAAGTGCACAATGGAGTAGTGCTTTGGTGGCTCAACTGCTGACCACAAATCTCAAGCCGAGCAGATGTAGAAAGCCACTTTAGTTTCAGGGTAACAAGAAAAGATCCCTCATTAAGAACTATCTGCAATTTCAACAGACTTCAAACAGTCAGTCTTAAAGGAGCTGAAAAAAAGAAATCAACAAAAATCTGACAGAACCAAGGAGTAATACTGCAACTCTTGATTGAGGGAAAAGGTACCAAGCCCTTTAGGTCCAAGTAACCAGTTTATAGAAGTACTGAAAATTGCTGTGACATTTTTAATTTTAAAGGATACAGAAAGTTAGTGCAAACAAACCAAAATGAGCAAGGCTTTCCCCACTGCAAGCAAGTAGCAGAAATGGAAGACCACAATCCTGGCACAAGGCACTCTAGGAAAGGAGCACAAGAAGCAGAGGTAGACTTTAGCCTGCAGGAGAATTTGGTGAGGGTGCAAAACAAAATATAAAAAAGCCAAACTGGAGTGGCCTTGGTCAGCAGGCCTTTCTTAATCAAGAAATAGTGAATTAAGGCAGAGAAAGACTCTGCTAGCCAGATCCAGCCCAGCATGGGAAAGTACACATACAACACCGAATTACTGAAAATCCCTTCTCAGTAACGCTGATTGTATGAACAGGAAAATCAACAACATGATACACATTAATAGCATTCAGTGAAGCACTAGACACACATTAAGATAGTTGGTAGACCACAAATGTGAAAACACTCATTATCTGGTTGAAAATAAACAGTTTAACATATCTGGTACAACACATTAAAGAGGAAAAAATATTTAAGTATCAGTCTAAGAGTTTGGAGACTGGCTTGTGGTTATCGCTGCTAAACACTTTTGTCCTACATGACTCTGCAAAGACTAAAGCTACATACTCAGCAAGAGACAAACTGGCTGCAACCTTCTAATGAAATTTGACTCATCTGGGAATTTTGACAAAGTGCTCCACAGCACTGTTTCTGCTAAGCCATACATTTTCTCTATGGGATTTGAGAATGCCATGCTGCAAATATGCAAGAAGCAAGAGCAATTTCGGATAGCTTAGTTTAAAACAGAGGGCTAATTCTGAAAATCCATATTCAGGTAAAAGTCCCCCAGAAGCCAACAGAAATTCTGCAATTATAGATACTGAGACGTGTACGAATGACAACACCAGTAATGCCCGTTGGCCCCCAGCAGCACCTCTGACCGCCTATAGGTATGACTAACAGCTGCCTGAGGCAGCCCTCCCTTCCTCCAAATCCTCCTGCAGATCAGACCAATCTGACTGAAGAGCACAAATCTTGAGCATAGCTCCTTTCTGGCTTATTCTCCCAACTTCTGACTCACCCAGGGGCTAAGATGACATTCTGCAGAGTGAAAAAATACGTTTGTGTAGTAAAAGATGATAAAAATACCCTGCAATGCTGCTTTTCTCCTGTCTTTCTTCTGATCCCTGACTTGCCAGCACACTGGCCGAGCATGATGCACTGGCCATTTCTCTGCTTGGCCAGGTACAGGCTTTAGGGAATGCTGTGTATGTTCCTGACATAGGAAAGGAATACAGCTTGACAGGAATGCAGCGGGGAGAGCCTTGGAGAGCTGGATTTGCCATTCCTGCTGTCATCAGATGGCAGCCATGGGCTAATTCCTACTGAACACGTCTGGAGGGTGGGCGAGAGGCACAATCCACACATGGCAGCAGCAACAGCAGTCAGTATGGCTTTCAGAGACTGACATGGGCAAAAACAAAAGCAGGACCACTTGCTTTTACTGCCCCTAGAACTCAGCTTTCCTAAACCACTATCTATCTACTTTATCTCTGATTAGACTCTGCTCTGACTGCCCAACACAGGTGAGGGCCTACAGGATGCAAGCGCAAGACCAGACATGTCTAGGTAAATGTGCATAACACTGAGTTGCCCATTATGGTTTCCCAACAACAGACATGCCTCGTTCCTGAAGGTCACATGTCAACTGAGTACAGAAGGTGGCAAAAGCAACTCTTGCTTTAAAAGGCAGCAGAACAGTTACACTTGTCTCATGTTCTGCTCGGTAGTGTGCAAACTAATTGCAGTGCTTCCAGCCTACCCTGCTGGGACAGACCTCTCACCACTCATCACACGGTGTGTCCATGTATGACAGCAGAAGATAGATCTATCAAAAAACAGGCGGGCTGTTCAGGGGGGCCATTAATGTACATCCAACAAGAAGAGATGGAGACTGCATGCATAAATTTGGAATGTGACTCAAGTCAAGTAAAAAATGTTTCACTGCTTCCTTCCTTTTTTTGTGAGTTGGCATCAGAGCTCCCCTAAAAAGACTAAAAGGAGAGGAGGGGTAACGTGGTGAGCTCTGGCATACATACGGAGTCAGAAAGCGTGAACAACTTTCACTGCAGACTTATGTAACTTTGCCAGTGGTGACAACTCACTGAAAGCAACTTGGGCTTGGATAAGGGACCTCCACTGACCTCTACGTAGAACTATTAAAATATGCCTTAAAATAACTAACGCAAAGCAAAATTATATAATCACATTACCTTGTGCTTTGACAGTGAAACTACCGAAAAGCTTCACATGTAACAGAAAGAAAAGCTTTCTATTAAACCCTCAACTTTGCAATTACTCTGAACAATTGTCCCCAGTCCCGAGGCCAGCTTTTTCTGCTTTCTGTAGAGAATCCCTCCAGGCTGACTATGCTGGCAGGTACACTGCAAGGAAGTTCCTCCAAAAGCCCCTTGAAAAAGGCAGGTATAACAAAAGATGAGAATGGAGAGATAAGCAACAGTCAACCAGAATAAATACCAACATGAAAAATGCGATAGCATTAGCAATTAGTTCATAGGGAAAAAAAAAAATCAAACAATGTCAATTTTCAATTATGTTAATTAGACACAAACCAGATAATTAGTAAATGGAATAATAATACAGGAAATACGATATGTTTGAGAAAAAATGACAAAAATATTTCATGAAAGACAAGTTAATTTATAATCATCTTCCTCAAAAATTAAATTCCTATTCTGCTATAGCAAACATAAACAAGTTATGTTTTGCACATCAAAAAATAATTAACCTATTCATCTAGTAGATAGATATTTTTCAGAGGGGGTTTCTTTTAAGTGATTTCTTTTTATCTGAAATTGAATTTTCTTGTGTAGTTTTTGGGTTATTTTTTTTTTTTTAATTATTGTTTCATTACTTTTAACCATAGAGGTAAAGGCCTGGGCACAGGTAACCGTCCTTCTGCCAGCTAAGCGAGTAGTCCTGGCAGCTCCGGCCTGGGTTCTGGTGCCGGCAACAGGCAGGGCCCAAGGGTGCAGCAGAGAGGCACGCTGCGCTCCAGATACAACCCGTCCCCGACGTGGCCGCAGATAGCAGCTAAGAGGCAGCGAAAATTGGAGGAGCCCAGGGACTGTCTCCTACTCCTTGAGGAACCGGATAAGTCTCTGGTTGAGTTCAAAAACAATTTGAAGTTTTTACTCATTTCAACCATCAAACCAAAGCTGAAACATCAAAGGATAGGGCCCCACAAGCGCCTAAGAAAGTCTAATCCAGGGACTCACAGCACCCTTTTTCAAATCATAAACAATTTGAGACGCTTACTCTGCTTCCCCCTCCCCGCAATACCGCCGCATAAGGTCATACAGCAGTCTCAGACAGCCCCGTGCTTTGATGCTGCCAGATTCTCAGAACACTTCTGAGCATGTTAATCATTTGGGGAGATGAGCTGAGGATTAGCGTGCCTTGGAAAAGATCCGATCACGACCACAGTTCAGGGATCCCAAAACGCCTACCACAACTAGAAGAACTGCTGCACTTCTCCCGTCTCCCAGAGGAATACTGGTAAGGGAGCAAAGGGTTACATGTCAGCAGGAAATGTTAATTTTAGGTTTATCTTTAATGCACATTTGCTATCTTTTCCTGATCAACATGTAGATTAAAGTGAACTGTCATCTTTGCTCTCACGCAGTAGGGGAGAAAAAGACCCAAAAACACAGCTGGGAACTTCTGCCTTCCCAAACTGCAAATCCATCGCTATGCTGTCTGGGAGTGAAAAAGCACGTGCAGCAGAGGAACTAAGGCTAAAGGGTTATGTACTACAACTTTTATCCTCACCTTAAATTTTAAGGCACATATTAAAAGTCTAACTCCATCTCTACTCTCTCACTAAATAAATAATTATGGGGCCAGAAGGTTAGGGAACCTCAGATGAGGCTGCTATGTTGCTATATTGCCAACCACTCTGGGACTTGAAAGCTTGACACATGCTGGAGAGTATCACCTCATCAATGTTCCCAGCTGCACTGGGAGGTGAAAACCTAAATATTACTCTTAAAGGCAGGTCTCTTAACACAGAAGTAGCCAACCTCTCCAGATAAGCTTTTAGAAACGTAATTTTTACAAATGCATAGTAAATAAGGAACGACAAAATGGGAATAAGCAATTGTAGCCCAAAGTATTTGCATGGTTTAGAGTGTTTTATTTCACATAAGCAAATTGAAGATCATGTTGTTTCTCAATGTCTTTTCTTCAAATATATTTTAATATCCATGTCCTTCCATACGTTTATCACTGTCCAAACTATCTTCTTGTAAAACAAGCTCCCCCCCGCCCCCTTCTTACAGTATTCACATAAACAGGTACTTCAGTTTGATAAAGTCATTTTTCTCCCCAAAAAGGACTACCCAGCGTTGTCACCAATCTGCGGTAGATGTTCTTATTTGATAAGGAGGGATTGACTTCACGTTTCAAAACGATGGCAAGCGAACTACTGCATCTGTATGATAACACTTCACAGCATCCAGCCCAACCCTAATCTCTCAGATCACACTTTTGGCTACGTACTGCAACTGCTCTGTTTACATTGTAAATAAAACACTAACTCTTAGAAAGAAAGATTAGTAAAGCGAAGCATTGCACATTTTTAACAAAGGACAAACGCTGTTTATCTTTACGATACAGAAGGCCAAGCCAAGAGCTAACCAAACCGACACATGGAAGGACACTTGTAATTTGTTTTGTGACGCTATCAAGAACTCCACATTATAATAAAGTATCATAGCATATACAATATTTACGATGATGAGCTTTTTACACGTAGCATACTGTGTGCTCAAAAGCTGCATGCTCCAGCTACTCCTTAACTACATATGACAACAGTGAACTGAAAAATTCACAAAGGTGACTGTAGTAGTTTCATTTCAAAGTAGTAGTAGTTTCATTGACTAAACTCTTCTACTGAGTGTGGCTACAGCAACTCTCGGGATTATTACTATTTTATTTGCCAATTCAGTAATGAAATAACACATCCCTTGACGGAGAAACGCTGGATCTACATTATGTGGGGGATGTGGGTGTTCACAGAAGGACAGAGAACAGACCACTGACTCTGCACCAATTTATGACCTCAATGCCACCAAACGAACGCAGAAAAACTCCATTCACATCCCACGTATTACTGTACATTAATGAAGCTAAACATGAGGGAACAGTTTAACTCTCTCCATTTCTCTCATCTGCTTATGAATTGCAGCCACCTCATAAATGCCTGTTTCTTGTTCAGACTGGAAAACTGTGGCATGTTGGGGGCAGAGAATTGTTTCATTTTGATTTGAAATACACCAGTGAACTGCAAGCGGACAAAGTATTTTGTCACTAGCTTACACTGAGAATGATTGACATAATAATAAAACAAAGAGGATATTATTTGTCAAACGTTACTGAATTCCAATATTGAAATCTTGCTGCCTTTGGGGGTCAATAAAGAGCAACGTTCTAAAATATACTAAAGTTAGCAGTTTGGGCTGCTAATTTTACATGCCTGCTTCACCAACGCACAGCTAAAAATAGATAAAACAGATAAGAACACAGAACAAAGAGATGCACCGGACAATTATCTTTCTACTGGCATAGTCTACTTTACAGTGAGCTTTTTAACTCTTTATTTATAAAAGACACAGATTTTTCAAGTGTTACTTAATGAGATTTCAATCTACAACAGAAACTATTTAAATATATTTTATTTAGCTTAGTACTTTCTTGCTCCCTTCCTAGTGGGATACAATAATGAGATTTAAAAATATTTTAATAAGGGCATCAGGCTACTTGCCAAAGGGCTCAAATGCTAAATAAGAATAATTACATCTTCTAAGACCCAAGAGAAGGCATCGGTGAGATGCACCGCATGTACATCGCAAATACGATAGTTAATTTTAATTCACTGCGAAAAAAAAGTACACATTCACTTCAGTTTATTAGGCCTCATTATTTTCAATGAGGCTAAAGGGATGATTATCTTTAGCCGCTCCATCATGGCCTAAAAGCAAACATTCTTCCTGATAAGAACAACGGTTATTAAAATAAAAGTCAATGCTAAAGCGTTTAGTTTAAGTTACAACAGGTGAAATCATGAAATCTGGTGTTGGTATCAGTGTTTTCTACCATTATTCTGTCCATATCACAACTATGACTGAAATCCTGATTTTTTAATTTAATTTTTCAGAGGAAAACAAAGCAGTATAGCAGACTGACTCATATCTACACGGTAAACAGGCTTATTCTCTGCTTTGTAGCCTTCTTTCAGTATCATTTGCTTACAAAATGATAATGTTTATAAACAGAATCGACATTCTGTCTCCTTATGTCTGAGGGAAAGAAAAAATAAAACAACCTTTGGATTAACATGATAATTTATGCCAAGTAATTCTGGAGGCATATCTGTAGCATCACTCCATGCATATTATTCATGTTACCTTAAAACCCAGCAGCAATCCATAAATGCATTTGCTAGCACGTTAAAAAAAAAAAAAAAAAAAAAAAAGAGAGAGAGAGAAAAGAAAAAAAGGAAAAAAAAAAAAGGGGAAGAGGAAAGAAAGAAAAAGAGAAATTCAAATTCAGAGAGAAGAGCCTTACCTCTCTCAGATACCTAACCCGTCCACAGATTTACCAAAACCATTTCCAACAGCCAGGCCTTAAGCACTTTTTACAGCAATAAAAATGCCGCTTTTAAACTTCCTGTTTATTGAAATATTAGCACAGCTTTTTTTTTCCCCCTCCATGGCACTTTACCAGCATTTCTCTGCAGTTAAAAGCCAGGGCACCGCTCAACCCCAGAGTGAACGGGACCGGAGGGGGAAAAAAAACCCACCCCAAATTAACATTCTGGGTGCAGTTTTAGCGCCGTTTGAATTTTTTTTAATTTAAGGATGAATTATACTCGCAGCCGACTTCCAGCCCCCTGACTGCGCCTCACCCGCCTCCCCCCGTTTCATTCTTATTTCTATTTATTTTTTTCATTCCCTTTTCCCAGCTACCGCCAGCAGCTCCCAGGCAAAGTTGCTCTGGCGATGCGGCCGTCAGGGGAGCCCCGCTCGCCGCCGGG